>PDHQ01000136.1:0-88585 GCA_003339415.1 Ophiocordyceps camponoti-saundersi (nom. inval.)
TAAGCCTTATATAAAGGCTTAAAGCTATATTAAATTTTATAATATTTATTTACTATTTTCTATAAACTTATTATTATATTTAATTTCTTCTTTTTAATATATAATATTTAAGATTTTTTTACTCGCTGAATAATAGTCTAATTAAAAAAAAAACTTAAGTTATATAAAATATATAATCGGAGCTATATACTAGTATTTTTTTATATTTAATTAGCTTACGTAAGCTGACTAAAGCTTTAGTCATTTTAGTCTTTAGTCTTTAGTCAGTTAGTCACTTTATTTAGTGACTGACTAAAGTCACTAGAGTGACTGACTAATGACTGACTAAAAAGTACGTATTTTAGTCATGACTAAACTTTAGTCAGTTATTAGTCAGTCATGACTGACTAATTTTAAACCCTGCTCTTATTATACCCCTAAGGCTACGATATAAAGAAGAATAACGCACGTTATAAAGGCGTTAAACCGCTCCGGGGGTATAATAATAATAATCGAATAATAAGGATAAGGCTAAAAATAATAAAACTAAGTTAACTTTAACTACTAGTCCCGTAGCTATCTAAAAGTAACTAAAGCTATAAAATTAGCTAATAAACTTAAATATTCTATTATAACGTTATATTATATTTTCTTAGTTATAATATATAATATCGTAACTATTACTTTATAGCCCTTATCTATTTTTAATAACGCGAAAAGATAATATAAAAAATAATTCGATATATATTACCTTAAAAGGTAATACTAAAATTAGTAAGAAAATAATTAGATATTTACCTAATATTAACTTAAACTTATTAATAAATTAGTAAAGTAAAAAATATCTATAAAACCCTAAACTATATAAGTTCTTAAAAGTAGAAAAATAATTTAATTTACGATAGCTATTAAAAGAACCTAATTATACCTTAACTACTTATATAGTAAGATAAATATTCCTAACTAAAAAAGAAAAGTTACTAATATTAGAATATATATATTACTAGCTACTTAGGAATATAATACGTATTAAATACGCGTAATATATATCGTAAAGATTACTATTTTTATATAAATAAAGTAAGAGGTTAGAGGTACGTATAAAAAGGAGTCGAACTTAAGATAATACTAATCCGAGATTAGTATAATATTAATATAATATACGTTATTAATATAATAAGAATTAAGGGTAGGAGGGAGTATAGCTAGAACGTATATATAATATATTTACTTTTCTATACTTTTTAAGAAAGAGATAAGTTATAAGTAAAGTTATTATTTAATCTTTTATAACTCTATTAGCTAGAGTATATTATACGGTAAATATAATATTCCTATACGCTATATAATTTAGATAAGTTACCCGAACCTTATTATCTAAGTTAATATAGTATATATATTCTAAGTTTAATTTATTAGTATCTTTATTATAAGAAGTTTATAATATAACTCTAGTTACTTATTTAGCTTAGGAAGGATGCCTAACCGATACCTATACCGTAATATTTATATATTTACTATTTATTATTATTTTCTTAGCTATACTTTAAGGTATTATAATACGCTTAACGCTATTATTTTAGGATATAACTATCTTCTAGTAGCTTCTCTTTATTAGTTTAAAAACTAAAAAAGCGCGAATATGTCTAATATATTAGAAAACTAAGCAGTATCCTAAGTAAGCTTCTAGCTAAGTTATCTGCGAAAAAGGATAAAAACCGAAAAAATAAATATAAAAAGGGAAAAAAAATTAAAAAGGGAAAAAAGGGGGCTTTTATAACCGAAAGGTATATATTATATTTACTTTAATAATAATAAGCAGTAAGTACGTACCGCGTTATATAGGTATAAAGAGGTAAATTAATAAGTTACTAACCTTACTTATAAATTACCTTACGCCTAAGCTCCTTATTTTTTTTCCTCCCTTATATTAATTATTATTATTATTATTATTATTATTATTATTATTATTATTATTATTATTATTATTATTATTATTATTATTATTATTATTATTATTATTATTATTATTATTATTATTATTATTATTATTATTATTATTATTATTATTAATATATAGCTATTAAAATAAGCTTAGCCTAAACTTAAATCGAAGTTTATAATATATTATATTAACTTTAAGTTAAGTTCGCTTTTATACTTACGTAGCGTATTACCCCTTATTACTCCGCGCGCTAAACTATTTTACTTTCCTAACGCGCTATAGCTAAGGAGAACCTTATCGCCTTTAGTAATAAAAGTAACGATAATAATAACGATAAGAATAATATAAACCTTATTAGGGCTTTTATATCTTATTACGCTATTAAAAGTTATATAAGCGAGTCTTAGCTCTTTTTAAAGCTTATATTAATCTTAACTTAGTTATTAATATATTTTAAACTATAATAGCTTTATCCCCTTTATAAGCTATTATTATTACTCTTAAGTTATATAAGAAAATAAGCTCTTATCTCGCTAGCGTAATTAAGATAACGCTTAAGCGCTCCTATTATATTAATATACTTAAGTTAAATAATAATACGCTTATTAAATAGAAACGTAAGTATAAGCGTAATAATATATACTAGCTAGTCCCTTATTACTAATATATAAAATAGCTTATATAGTAGCCGCTATTTATAAACGCTTATTAGTATTAAAACTCTTAGATAGCGCGCGCTAATTATATATATATAATAGCGAAGTTTTATTATAATTTAATATATTTTTATATTAATAGTAATAGTTTATTAAATCCGTAACTAATTATAGCTAATTAGACTTTTCTTATTATAGCTAATATAGCTTAGGAGATTACTATTTTTATAATAAATAATTACTCCTTAGAGTTTAACTAAGAGGCGGTATTAGAATATATATATTACTAGCTACTTAGGAATATAATATACGTTAAATACGCGTAACACGCGTCGTAGAGATTACTATCTCTATATAAATAAAATAGGAAGTTAGAGGCACGTATAAAGAGGAGTCGAACTCGAGATAATACTAATCCGAGACTAATATAATATTAATATAATATATATCGTTAATACGATAGAAATTAAAGGTAAGAGGGAGTATAGCTAGAATATATATATAATATACTTATTTTTCTATACTTTTTAAGAAAAAAATAAGTTATAAGTAAAGTTATTATTTAATCTTTTATAATTTTATTAGCTAAAGTATATTATACGGTAAATATAATATTCCTATATATTATATAATCTAAATAAATTACTTAAACCTTATTATCTAAGTTAATATAGTATATATATTTTAAGTTTAATCTATTAGTATCTTTATTATAAGAAATCTATAATATAACTCTAGCTACCTATTTAGCTTAGGAAGGATACTTAACTAATATTAATTAGTAATAAAGCTAAGTTATATCGTAAACTTAATTACTTTTTATTACTTAAAATTTAGTTAACTAACGTAAGCTAAAATACTAGCTTTATTATTATTTAACCTTAGTTTAAATTAGAAATAGAAAAGTAATTTAAATAGTAAATATTTATTAAAATACTAACTTTTAGGAAATTATAATTATTATTTCGATAATATATAAATATATTTTAACTAATATTTAATTAATAATTTAATAATTTAGATATTTTAGTACTTAGCGATAACTTATTATAAGTTAATATTATCTATTTTTTCTTCTTTTTACTTTTAGTTTAGGATTTTGAGGAACTTATTTTAATTTTAACCTAAAATCTTATTAACCTTAGATTAGTTTTAATAGTTATTTCGTAATTATTATTTACTAGATTTTTATAAGTTTAGTATTAGAAGTTTCTTATAATTAAGTTAATTTAGTAAAATATAAAAGATAAAAATAATAAAAAGAAAAAAATAATAAAAATAATAAAAACGAAAAAAAAACCCTAAGACCGGAGTCCCCTAATATTACTCCTAACGCGGATACTAAGAAGAACGCGCCTCCTACTAAGCTTAAAATATAAGGTAAGTAATATTAGCGTATTAATAATATTAATTAGATATTAACTTAAACTTAAATAAAAATTATATTATTATTAAACTTACCTTAGCGCGCTAATCTTTATATAAGGGTATATTATTACTTATAAAAATAGCTAAAGCTTAAGCTAAGGCTACTATTATAAGAACTATTTATTAGGTTAATATTAGCTTATATAATATTTAAATTTAGAAAATAAGCTATATATATATTATTATAATAAATACTTACTTTTACGTAAATATAATAAGCTATTACTAGCTAAGATACTTATTCCTAATAAGCGTTTATAGCTAGCTTTTACTTATTTATATAATTAATATAATTTTAATAAAAAGGTACCTTTTTTATATTACCGCGTTTAATTTAATCGCGCTACGCTTAAAATAATAGCGTAAGCGGTAGCGTAGATATAAAAAGATTACGGTCCTCTAATTACGCGTAATAAGGTATAATTAGAGTCGCCGCGTTTATAGGTAATAGTATCCTAGCGCGTAGGCGGAATAAAATAGCTAATATAACGCTTAAAGTATAAGCTACTAAGGGAGTAAGTAACGGACGCGTATATTAAAAAAAAGCTAAGTTTAGAAATATATTAATATTTAATATAATTTTAATTTATAGCTAACTTAAAATTAAGTTAAGATTAATATATTTTCTATACGCTAATATATTATCTTATATAGTATATTATCGTTATTAATATCGGCTTTTAATTTAAAGCTTAAGATAATAATATAATAACCGCGTAGTATAATAGGAGTATAAAAATATTACTTAAATATAAATATAATCTTACTTTAAAGTTAGTATAAATCCTTATTATACTTAGCTTAAAATTAACTTAAATTTACTTTTAATATATAATAATAACTATAATAATAATAATAATAATTAATATAAAAGAGAAAAAAAGAAAAGGAATATAAAGCTAAGGCGCGGGGTAATTTATAAGTAAAGTTACTAACTTACTAATTTACCCCTTTACGATAAGTATATACCCTTATTTTATATTATTAAGGTAAACTAATATCTAAGGTATTAGTATATATTTTTACTATTAAGGTAAATTAATATATAGTAAGTTAGTACGTATTATTATTATCTAAGTTAGTATTTAAATTAGTATATACCTTTTAATTATAAAAGGCCTTTTATCCCCCTTTTAATTTTCCTTTTTTTCCCCCTTATATTAGTTTTTTCGATATTTATTCTTCTTATTTTTCGAAGATTACCTAAACCCCTCCTTACTAAGTATATCTCTTTTTATTTTATATATTCTATTTACTTTTCTAGTTTATAAACTAGAAGAGAAAAGCTACTAAAAGAGTATAATACCCCTATTATACCCCTAAGGCTACGATATAAAGAAAAATAATATATATCGTAAAGGCGTTAAACCGCCTTAGGGGTATAGTAATAATAATCGAATAGTAAGGATAAGGCTAAAAATAATAAAACTAAGTTAACTTTAACTATTAGTCTTATAGCTATCTAAAAGTAACCGAAATTATAAAACTAGCTAATAAACTTAAATATTTTATTATAGCGTTATATTATATTTTCTTAGTAATAATATATAATATTATAACTATTACCTTATAGCTCTTATTTACTTTCGATAATATAAAAAGATAACGTGAAAAATAATTTAATATATATCGCCCTAAAAAATAATATTAAAATTAGTAAGAAAATAATTAGATATTTACCTAATATCGACCTAAACTTATTAATAAATTAGTAAAGTAAAAGGTATTTATAAAACCCTAAACTATATAAATTCTTAAAAGTAGAAAAATAATTTAATCTATAATAGCTACTAAAAGAACTTAATTATACCTTAACTACTTATATAGTAAAACGAATATTCCTAACTAGAAAAGAAAAGTTACTAATATTAGAATATATATATTACTAGCTACTTAGGAATATAATACGCGTTAAATACGCGTAATACGCGTTATAGAGATTACTATCTTTATATAAATAAAATAAAAGGTTAAAAGTATATATAAAAAGGAGTTAAACTTAAGATAATACCGATCCGAGATTAATATAATATACGTTATTAATACGATAAGAATTAAGAGTAGGAGGGAGTATAGCCGGAACGTATATATAATATACTTACTTTTCTATACTTTTTAAAAAAAAGATAAGTTATAAGTAAAGTTATTATTTAATCTTTTATAACTCTATTAGCTAGAGTATATTATACGGTAGATATAATATTCCTATACGCTATATAATCCGGATAAGTTACCTAAACCCTATTATCTAAGTTAATATAGTATACGTATTCTAGGTTTAATCTATTAGTATCTCTACTATAAGAAGTCTATAATATAACTCTAGCTACTTATTCGGCTTAGGAAAGATGCCTAACTAATAAGCGAAGATATATTAATAATAACTTAAACTTTAAATAAATTTAAACTAATATTTAACTAATATCGATAATATCTTAATATTACGCGTAAAATATATAATACTCGCTATATTACTAATCCTCTCTTATATAAAAAATAATTAGCGTTTATTTTTATTATTTTTATATTTTCTTTTTTTATTTTTATCTCTTATAGTTTACTAAATTAATTTACTTATAAGAGACTTTTTTCTTAACTTTTATAAAATATTATAAATTAAATATACTAAGTATTTACTAATATTAATCTAAGACTAATAAAACTCTAAGTTAAATTTAAAATAAGGTTTAGTAAACCGCGGACTAAATCTAAAAAAAAAATAAATAATATTAACTTATAATAAGTTATTACTAAATACTAAGATATTTAAATTATTAAATATTAATTAAATATTAGTTAAAATATATTAATAGTTTATTAAAATAGTAATTATAGCTTTTATATATATTAGTATTTTAATAATTTTCTACTATCTAAATTACTTTTCTATATTTAACTAAACTATAAGTAATAAGGGAAGATTATTTAGATTAACCTAGCTTTATTATACTAATTAATATTAATTAGGTATTTTTCCTAAGCTAAATAAAAAGCTAATATTATATTTTATTCTTATTATAATAATTTAACTAAGTATTATAAAAAACTTTATATATATATATATTAACTTAAATAATAAAATTTAAGTAACTTATTTAAATTATATAGCTAAAAAAAATCTATCTCCTATCCTATATATTTTAGCTAAATAAGTTATAAATAATTAATCTTAATAATCTTATTTATAATTACTTTTCTTAAAAAATATATAAAAAGATTAATATATTATATATATATCTTAGCTATATTTTCTATTATTTTAAGATTTTTATTATATTAACGTTACGCGTTATATTAAGATTACGCTAGTCTTAGATTAGTATTATCTTAAGTTTAACTTTTCTTTATATATATCCCTAACCTTTTACTTTATTTATATAAAGATAGTAATCTCTACGGCGCGTACTACGCGTGTTTAACGCGTGTTATATTCCTAAGTAGCTAGCGATATATATATTCCGATAGATAACTTACTATAGTTTATTATAAAAGCGGTTAAAAGCGGCGTTAATCTAATTAGCGGTTTTAATAGTAGTAAAGATAAAGATTTAAGTAAGGGATTCTCTTATAATAAGGTTTAGATTAGCTTATCTTTACTATAGCTTAGGCGTAGGGGGGTTAATATCTTATATATTAATTATAAATATTTACGGAATATAATCGGATCTTATAAAGTTAAGGTTTAATCCCGTATATAAGGTATAAAACTTAGCTATTACTTAAACTAGATCTAATATACTATCTTAATAGCTATAAAATATTCTAATATATTTACTTTTAAGAGTAAGGAGTAAAAAGTTAAGTTTAGAAGTCTTTTAGATAAGCTAATTAGCGTTATTAAAGCGTTATTTATAGCTATCTTATAATAAATAATATAAGTTAAAGTCTCTAAGGAGGATTCGTTTTACTTTTAGCTTAAATTTAAGTAAGAGGGAGAGGTAGCTTTATCTAACTTAATTTAAAAAGGAGTATATTAAGATAATTTCTAATCTAAAAGTAAAGCTAACTTTAGCTTAATTCTTACTAATAATAAGTAACTAATTGGAAATATTATAGCGCTTATAAATATATATAGCCGCTTATTTATTATAAAAGATAAGTTTATAAAGTAAGGTTTTAAAAAAAAGCGGACTAGCTCTTAAGCAGTATATTATTCCTTATAAGGTAATAATATTATAATTATATATATTATAAAGGGCTAATTATACTAGCTTAGGTTACTTATTAATATTTTAGAAAAGGATTTTTAAGTATATAAGGAGGAGTTAGAGGTAATAATAGTTATATTCTTACTATTTTCGCGTAAAGCCCTAATAGCGGCTTTAGTTTAGATTCTAATAAGGGCTAGTATAGTTAGGGGTTCGATACTAATCCTAATAAAGCTATCTATTTAATATAATATAAGGTAAGTTTATTAATATTTACTATATTCTAAGTTTACCTAAGGGGTTAATAGCCTAAGTTTAGTAAAGATATGCTTTTTTTACGCCTAATCTAACGCCTTATAGCTTCCGGTATATCTCCGCTAACTAATATCTTAAAAAATAGCTTTAGCTAGAAGCTACTTATAAGTCTATAATATTTCTTATTAGCGATAAACTATTAAGGGGACTTAAGGACTAATTCTTAGGTAAATTATATATAAAAAAGTATTACTAACTATATACTAAGTTTAGTAAATTATATAAGCTATTATTTATAATAAGCCTAGGCTTTATCTTATTCTTAAATAGCTACGAGGTATAGCCTTAACTAGGCTAAGTAATCTTTACTATATAAAATATATATATATAAGTATTTATTTTATCCCGCCTTATATTCGGTCTTAATCTTATATATAATAATATTATATTTACTATAAAGCTTAGTATACTTATAAAACTTAATAATATAATTAAAATAATAGTAATTATAATATTAATAAAGTTAGATAGAATTTAAGAAAAGTTTTATTTTAAAAATTTATACTTTTATTATAAGTTTATAGTTATAAAGCTAATTAGCGTTAGTAAAGGAAGTTAGTTTAATAATAACCGCTATCTAAATAGCTCTAAGTATAGCTTTTAAAGCTCTAAGCTTAATAATAGTAATTTTATTAACTTACGTAATTTTTATAATAAAATTATCCCGGTCTTTTATAGCTAAAGTAAGAGGAAGCTTTTTAGCGATAATATTATATAAGCGATTAGCGATAATAGCGTCTAGTTTAAAAATAGTCTTAACTTAAAAAAGATCTTAAGTAAATTTTATAATATTAAAATTAAACGTAATAGCTATATTTTTACTATTAAGGCGGTAGATAGCTAAATAGAATATTATCTATAAGGTGCGATTAATAGCTTATATTATATTTTTAAAAGTTTTATTAATAATATTATTTTAAATATTATTAAAATATACGATAATTTCCTTTTAATATTAAGGTAAGATTCGTTTCTTAAATTTAAGATAAGGTTATAAAGCTAATATAACTTATATTTATATTTTCGATATTTAATTTACTAGTAATACTCGTAAAAATACTTTTCGTAAAGTTTTAATAATAATATACTTAATATCCTCTATATATAAGGCCTTAGTTTTAGCTAAATTTATATATTTTAATTCCTATCTAAGTTAGTTTATATATTATTTTACTATAGCTTAGATTAGTTAGAATAAATCCGCTAAAGTAAGGCTTAATAATATTATATAAAGCTATTCTATTAAAATATTAAAAGGGACCTTAAAAAGTTCTTATAAGTTTCCTATATTTTATCTATAGTTAACCGGATTATAGGTAAACTTAGCTAGCCCCGCGCCTAGTTACGCTTAAAGGTTATTTAGATTTTTCTTCCTATTACGCTTTCTCCCTTCGCGTCTACTATTACCTTAGTTAAGGGGCGGAAGCGCTATAGCCCTAGGCCGAATTTTCGAGCTATTTACGAATTTATAAATAACTTACCGTTATTCGTAAGTGCGTACCTATTCCGGGTATAGTTAAGAGTTTTTTTTAATCTTTAATATTTAATATAATAGGCGCTTTTAATTATATATTATACTCTTACCGCGTATATATAATAAGCGCGTGCTATCTAAAAGTTTTAATATTAGTAAGCGTTTATAAATAGTAGCTATTATATAAGCTATCTTATATATTAATAATTAAAGACTAGCTAATATATATCGCTACGCTTCTACCTACGCTTTTATTTTATAGATATATTATTATTTAACTTAAATACGTTAATATAGTAAGAGCGCTTAAGCGTAATCTTAGTTACGCTAACGGGATAAGAGCTAATTTACACGCAACTTAGGAGTAGTAATAATAACGTATAGAAAAGATAAAGTTATTATAATATATAATATATTAGTAAACGGGTTAAGATCGATATAAACTTTAAAAAAAGTTAAGACTTACTTATATAACTTTTAGTAACGCGATAAGATATAGGAGCCTTAACGAGATCTATATTATTCTCCTTATCGTTATCGTTACCCTTATTATTAGAAGTAATAAGGTTCTCCTTAGCTATAGCGCGCTAAGAAGGTAATATAGTTTTACGCGTAAAGTAATAAGGGGTAATATACTATATAGGTATAAAAGTAAACTTAACTTAAAGTTAGTATAATATATTATAAACTTTAATTTAAGTTTAGGCTAAGCTTACCTTAATAGTTATACGATAATAATAATAATAATAATAATAATAATAATTAGCGTAAAGGAGGAAAAAGGAAGAAAAGAATAAGGAGCTTAGGCGTGGGGTAATTTATAAATAAAGTTACTAACTTACTAACTTACCCCTTTATACCTATAATATATATCCCTCTTAGTTATAATAAAGCTAAATATATATTTATATAACTTAAATATATTAATATATAGTAATATAATATATACTTATAGCTTATTATAATTAAGGTAAATACGGTATATACCCCTTAATTATAAAAGCCTTTTCTTTTCCCCTTTTAATTTTTTTTCTTCTCTCTCTTTTATATTTATATTTTAGGTTTTTATCTTTTTTTCGTAAACTCCTAGGCTAGAAGCTTACTTAGGATATCGCTTTATTTTTTAATATATTAAATATATATATTTATATTCCTCTAATTAATTTACTAATAAAAAAGAAGCTATTAAAAGATAGCTATATCTTAAGG
Organism: Ophiocordyceps camponoti-saundersi (nom. inval.); assembly: GCA_003339415.1. Taxonomy (NCBI): domain Eukaryota; kingdom Fungi; phylum Ascomycota; class Sordariomycetes; order Hypocreales; family Ophiocordycipitaceae; genus Ophiocordyceps; species Ophiocordyceps camponoti-saundersi. The sequence goes on from PDHQ01000136.1 coordinate 11,155, forward strand.
TAATAGCGTTAAAAATATCTTAACGCTTTAAGGTATAGCTAAGGAAGTAATAATAAATAATAAATATATAAATATTACGGTATAAGAACGGTTAATATTATAAAAAAAGGATAACTCTCGCTAGCTATAAGGGTTTACTAGTTAATAGGGGAGATTCCCCCTTATAATAGCTAGTATTTACCGGGGGCCTTTAAAATAAAGCGCCTTAGTAATATCCTTATAGCTAGCTAATAAGCTCGGATATCTTATATTAGCGTTAAGCTATATATCTAAGCGATATATATAGCGTTAAGCTTACTACTTATAGCCCTTATTTACTTTTTAATAATAAGAGGCGGCGTAGGAATTAGTAAAATAATAATTAAATATAAAGATAATATTAACTTAAACTTATTAATAAATTAGTAAGGAAAAGGTATTTACTAAACCCTTATTATATAAGTCCTTAAAAGTAAAAAAAGAATTCGATTTATAATAGCTATTAAAAAAACCTAATTATACTCCTTATTACTTATATAATAAATATATATTCCTAAGTAAAAAAGAAATATTAGAATATATATACTACTAGCTACTTAGGAATATAATACGCGTTAAATATATATAGTACGTATTATAGAGATTACTATCTTTATATAAATAAAATAGGAGATTAGGGATATATATAAAAAAGAGTTTAACTTAAGATAATACTAATCTAAGATTAGCGTAATCTTAATATAACGCGTAACGTTAATATAATAAGAATCTTTAAATAGTAAAAAGGATAGCTAAGATATATATATATTATATTAATCTTTCTATATATTTTTTAAAAAAGTAATTATAAATAAAGTTATTAAGATTAATTATTTATAATTTAATTAGCTAAAGTATATAAGATAAGAGACAGACTATTTTTTTAGTTATATAATCCGAATAAGTTACCTAAGGCTAAACCTTATTATCTAAGTTAATATATATATATATAAAGTTCCTTATAGTGCTTAGTTTAACTATTATAATAAGAATAAAATATAATATTAGCCTCTTATTCGGCTTAGGAAGGATACTTAACTAATAATTAGAAATTATTAATAAGATAAGGAAGATAAAAGAGGCTATTTTACTTAATATTATAGATATATTTTCCTATAATATATAGAAATTATAAGAATAAATAATCCTTAATATTAACCGAATAATATAAGATAAGCTACTAAGTATAATTAATACTAATATATTAGGGGTATCTTTATTAAAGTTAGCTTTTAAAAGCTAAGGCTATTATAACTAAGATATCGCTATTATTACTTATAGGTCTAAGGCGGGACTTTAGGATATAGAAAAAGTATCGAAATTTAATATAAATTAAGTTATTTAACGGGTATTAGGCTAGCAAGCTAACAAGCTTACGCTACCTTAAGCACTAATAGAACTAATAAACGAAATAGGAGCTAATAATAATATAAAAGATTCGTTAGATAAATATACTCTTATATTAATATCTAAAATTAGGAATAAGGATATAGTTAAACTTACGATAACTTTTTTAAAAACGCCCTAAGGACCTAAAACTATACTACTTATCCTAATAACTCCCTTAAAAACGCCTTAAGAACTTAAACTTATACTACTTATCCCTAGTTATAAAAACGCGGGTTAAGGTTAGCTTAAATTATTAAAGTAAGCCTTAAAAGCGAAGTTAGTATAACTTATCGTTAAGATAAAGCTATAATCTTCTATTATATAAATATCGGCTACTACTAGCCTAAAGTATTCTTTATCTTCTATTATATAAACCTTGCTTGCTATAATAAAAATATAACCTATTACTATAATAACTACTAACTTAATATCTTCTATTATATAAACCTCGCCTGCTATAATAAAAATATAACCTATTATTATAATAACTACTAACTTAATATCTTCTATTATATAAACCTCGCTTATTATAATAAAAATATAACCTATTATTATAACGAAATTATAATCTCCTATCTCGAAGCTTTTAGTTATACTATTTACTATATCGCTATTCTTAATATCCTTATAGTAGTAAAGAAGATACTAGCGTTAACGCTTATATTTCCTATATTACTATTTTTAAATACTCTTATAATTTAGGCACCTTCGGTTACCTTTACTATTTAAAATATAACTGTATTAATTTAGGTGCCGGAAGATAGAGCCGTTTTTAATATTACCTATATTATAATTATAAAAGCTTCTACTACCTTTATTAGAGAGAAGCGTTCGAGTTATTTTTAGCTAAGTAATAAAGTTTAATAGTATAGTAACTAAAGATAAACTAGATATAAATAAATAAATAATACTCTATTATAAGAGATTAAAAAAAGCGATATAAAGCTAATTATAAGGCTTTTCTTAAATATTAATAAATAGAATTTTAATAAGTTATATAAGTAAAAAGATTAATTACTTAAACTAAAAAAGCTATTAAGGAGATAATAACTTTTATATATTCCACGGACTCCGCGCTTATAGCGACGCGGATATAAACTTTTTATTTTTATATTATAAATAAACTCCGCTCCCTTTATTACCTTATAGCGATAGCTAGCCGCGCTTAGAGTAACTCTAAGGGGGAGGGCGACGCTATATAAGTTAATTATAACCGCGAAAATTTTTTACTTAAAATATAGCTATATTTTAAATTATAATAATCCTAGACTTAAAAGTTTACTATATTTATTACCTTATTAAAAGCTAAGGTAAATATTAGTAAAATTATTTTAAGAGATACTTTTATTTTTATATAAGTAATTATTAAATAGATAGCGGAGTCTAAAAAGGTCCGGGAAGGTGCCCCCCTTACTCCGACTTTATTAGTTAGTAATATCTTCTTAGCTATTACGGCCGCGGTTTCCTCTCTTTTTTATAACTCCGGGGAAAGCGGAACTCCTTTAATATAAGCTATAATTATAGCTAAAGCGCTAGAGAAAATTATTAAAAAGTAAATTCCTAAGCGATATAAGTAATAGCTTATAATTTATTCTAACTTTATAGCTATTTTACTCTAAATTTAAAGCTTTAAGGTAATTATAATAAATATTAATTATAAATTTTATAAGTAAAGCTAAGCTTTTATAATAAGGAAATTACTTAGCGGCGATATTATAATAATATTCTAAAATATTATTTATAAGCTTTAATCTAATCTAAGGTAGCTTTATATTATTTTTTAAAAAAAAGCACGCTTAAGTAATAAAAGTTATACTCTTATTATAAAAAAGGTGCTAGCGTAAGCCTTATAATAAAATAATAAGAAAGCCTTTTATAAGGAGATTAAATTATTAAATAAGGTTTTAGTAATATAATTATATTTAAAAAGATATTATTCTAAGATTTAGCGAAGCTTTTTAATAATTATTATTAATAATATAGTAGATATAAATTAAATTTATAATAAAAATATAATAATATAAGCGGAGATTTTTAACGCTAAATTATATATACTAAAAGTTTAACTTTAATAGTATTTTAAATATTATTAATTTAAATATATTACTAAATATTATATAATAAAGCTATAATATAGTAAATATTTTACCGCTTTATATATAAAAGGTAAGTTTATTTACCTTATAGCTTATAAGAAAAGATTATATTATTACTTTTTTTATTAAAAATCTTACCTTAAGTAAAATTAACTTTACTTTAAGATAAAAGCGGTATAAGATTAGGCGAAGGATATATATATTATTTAACCTTAGAGGTTTATAAACCGGAATTCTATATATATTACCCCTCTTTCTCCTCCTCTAGCGCTAACCGGAAACTAATAATAGCTAAGGCGGAAATATTAGAGAGCGAATATAATAATACCTCCTCTTTTAACCTTAACTTTATACTTATTCGTAGCTTTATTATAATAATCTACCTATTTTTTAGGACTAGCTATTATAAGGTTTATTATAAGATAATAGAACTTTTATATATTTTTAAGCCGCGCTAATAAGGCCTTAATAGATTAGATTATTAAGGCTATTTTAATTAAATATAAGGATTTGGTTTATAGTAATAGTAATAGCTAATAGGATAAGTAAGCTATATAAATTTTATACCGGACCTAGTTTACGCGTACTCTTATTACCGTAAAGTCCGCTTTAAAGGAAATATAAGCTTTTAAATTATTAGTTAATACCTAACTTATTAAATATATAAAATACTAGGTATAAGCGGGGTTCGACTTAAAGCTAAGGTAATACTTAAGGGGAGGGTTTTACTTTAAGTTCTCCGGTTTTTCCCCCTTTTAAAATATATATAAGATAGTTTTAAGCTATATAAAGCATATTAGTATATAATTTATTATTATTATTAGGGAGATAATAGCTATAAAGAATTTAAAAACTTATTTTACTTATTTATAATAAGCTAATTTATATTTTAAATAAGTCCTTAATATAATTAAAGCGGCCTATCTTTATTAATATTAAAGAAAATAATATATGCTTAATAAAAGATATTATTAAAGTAGCGCTATAAGAAGTATTTTAGTCTCTAATAATAAGTAATATTATCTAACTATTATTAGATAGAGTTATTAAGATAACTCTACGCTAAGTTATATAAGTAAGATTTAAGGAGTTTAATTAACTTATATTATAACTTATATCGAACCCCCTCTTATAGCCCTCTAACTAACTATTAATATTTAAGCTATTATCGCCGTAATTAAAGAGGCTTATTATAGCTACTTAGTTTAATAAAAGATTAATTAAGAAAGTAAAGCTATTTAGTTAAGGAAATTAGGAGGGAACGTCTCCTACTAAGTTAAGCGAATTAGCGGAAATTAAGGGCACGCCGCCCTAATCTAAGCTATTTCTAGAGGATTATAATAAAGAAATTTAAATAAAAAAGGTAGTTATAAGCGACTATAATAAAGATACCCCTTACTTTATTAGATAAGTATTAAAGGATAAGTATTAAGGTCTAGCCCTTATATTATATTCGGGTTATAAACCTAAATATTAAACTTATAGATTAGCCTTACGATTAAACGATAAGGCTGCCGCTATCCGGCCTAGAGGCTTATAGCGGAAGGATTAAATAGAACGGAATAGGAAGGATAGTTAAACGAGAAGGCAAATAGGCTCTAAAGGAAAAAGCGGTATATATAGCTATTTAGCACGCTAAAATACGGCTTCCTTAAAAGCTCTCTATACGTAATTATTATTATATATAGCTTAGCAAATAAGTATCCCTTTAACTAATCCCTTAATAGAATTATATATCTATTTTCTTATAAACTTTTACCCTTATCTTTAACGTTAATAGATTAATTAGATTAGATCGGATTAAAATAGCTAACTTATAAAACTAAATAGAAGGGCTTTAGTAATCTTAAGCTAGCCTTAGCGGATATTAATAACCCTCGTAGCGAGAGCTATAAGTTTAATAGTTAGAATAATAAATATAAGTAATATAATATATAATAAAAGACGGGGAGGAACGTTATTAGTAGATATTAAAGTATATAGAATAGTACTTTAAAAAATAAGCTAACGCTTTTCTCGCGGATAAGGAAGCGGAGTAAAAGGCTATATTATAAGAGGCGTAGTCTGCTATCTAATAATAAGCCGTAACCTTCCTTATAACGAAGGAAGCGGAATACGCTTAGTAACTCGTAGCTATACGTATAGACGCTTTTAAGGAAATATTATAAACGGACTTAGTTAAACTAATCTTCGCCGAAGCTACGCCTAACTAAGCTTAGATTAATATAGCCCTCGTAAGGTAGAAAAAACCTTAGCCTAAGTAAAATAAATTACTAAATTCCTTCTATTTTTTTATAAGTTAATTAATTTACTAGTATAATATTAATAAACTTTAGGGCAAAGCTAAAAATACGGATTATATCTAGGTATAAATTCTAAACTATCTTCCCGAGGATAAAATACGGAAAATATTAGCTTTTTAGTAATCTAGTAGCCTTAGTAGGAAAAGGCGCTTAAAAGATTTCTTCGATTACTTTTATCGAACTTTTAGCAATATTTAGGAATAAAAGAGAGCTTAAGATAAGCTCTAGACCTTAGTTTACCGTAATAGGTAAACATTTAGTAACTTTATCCCTAAATTCGAGGAGGTCTTAGTAACCGCTATTAGATTTATAAGTTAAGATAATTCCGTAAAACTAACTTAGCTACGCGGGGCTCTCTCCCTAATATTTTAAGATTTTTTAGTTACTATCGATATACCTTACGAGTACTCCCTATTTATCGATCGCCTATAAGGTTTTACTTAGTCTTTTAAATAAACCTTACGCTTTCTTAAGGCGGCTAAGAAATATTAACCTAACTTAAATAAATATATAGGAGGCGCTAGGGGTATTCCCGTAAACTTAAGTATAGGAAAAAACGTAGATAGGGATATCTTAATAAATATAATAGGAGATAAGAAAAAGAAAAAGCTAAAAGGGAAGGATAGCGGCTATAATAAAACTCCTACTTAGGTATTACGAAATACCCCTTAAGCTAAGTAAGTAGAAAAATTAGTATTAGAATAACGTAGAATATTAGGTCTTTATATTAGGTATAGAACGAATATATACCTTATATATAATTATAATTTCTAACTTTTATAAAAACTATAATAGAAAGCTTTAGGAGAAACCTATATTAATTATATAGAAATCCTATTTTAAGTTAAGGAATATAACTCTAACGATAACTAGGGAAAAGAATAGCTTCGGGATATTATAGCGTCTTAAAGGATAAAGTAATATAGATAGAGGAAAAGAAAGATATCCTTTATTCTAAACTATAAGCTTTATTTACTAAGATTCCCGTAATCTTAAATAACTTAGAACTAGTAAATATATTAGTTAACGAAAGCTGCGAGAGCTATTCTATAATATACCCGTAGCTAATATAAAACCTACGAATACTAACGGAAAGAATCTTAGCTTAATAAGTAAAAAGGGTAATAATAAGCGGACTAAAGGTATTAAGTATTACCTAGCTCTTACTTAAGATAAATAGCTTTAGTTAATTAATTATAATATATATAATATTAGATCTTAATTTCCTAATTATCCTTAGTAAGCCTTAGCTATAATATATAAAATTTTACTTAGTCTTTTATAAAGAACGAGTATAGTATAAAGATTTATAATAATAGGTATAGGTTATTAGTACTCGCTTTTAACTAACGAAGGAGATCTTAAACGTAGTATACCTTTATAGCTTAATTTTCGTCGGAGAAGTAAGGAGGAGGTAGAAAGAATTACGCTATTAGAAGAAAGACCTTACTAAATACCTAAAGATTCGAGCGGTAAAAGTTAAAAACGTGGAAAAAGCGTTATAAGATAAGATTCCTTTAATAGATAACTAATTATAAGAATAGATCCTAATAGAATTCTACGATATACTTCCCTTTTTTCGTAAGTAAGAAGCGGATAAGTTAAACTTATATAAAGAAGGTATAGATTACCGTATACCGCTTAAGAAAGAAGTAAACGGTAGAGAACCTTAGATCTTATTCGGCCCCCTTTATAGTATATTAAGGGAGGAATTACTTATCCTTAAAAAGATATTACGAGACCTTTTTTAGAAAAGCTTTATCTAACCTAGTAGCTTGCCCGCGGGTATCTTAGTCCTCTTCGTAAGGAAACCCGGGGGAGGATTATAGTTTTATATAGATTTCTATATACTAAATACGATTATAGTCCTAGATAGATACCCGCTCCCTTTACTTAGCGATACCCTTTAGTTATTAGCTAAGTCTTAATAGCTTATAAAGCTAGATATCGTATAAGCTTTCTATAAGGTATAGATTACTAAAGGAGAGGAATAGAAAATAGTATTTAGAACTTAGTATAGCTTTTTTAAATAGATAGTTACCTTATTTAGACTTATAAGGGCCCCCGCTACCTTCTAAAGATATATTAATAGTATCCTCTAGCTATATCTTAATAAGTTTTATTCGGCCTATATAGACGATATTATTATTTACTTAAATAGTACTAAGGAGGACTATTTCCGTAAGGTACGCTTAGTTCTCCGTAAACTTTAGGAGTATAAGCTTTATCTAGACCCGGATAAGTATAAATTCGTAGTTAAGAAGGTAAAATACCTAGGGTTTATAATATTAGTAGAAGTTAGGCTTTAGGTAAACCTAGAAAAGATTAAGATAATCGTTAACTAAGCTACGCTAACTTCCCTTAAGGGCTTTCGCAAATTCCTAAGTTTTGCTAACTTTTATTATCTTTTTATTATAAATTTTACCGGGGTAGTAAAACTATTAACGAACTTAACGAAGAAAGGGGTTAAGTTCGTTTAGGGCCCCGATTAGGAATAAGCTTTTTAGGAAATTAAGAATCTATTTATAAGGGCCCCTTTACTAGTAAAATAGAATTTCGGGAACCTTACGTTTTTAGAAGTAGATACTAGCGCTTACGCCGTAGGAGGTTATCTTTACTAGGAACGAGATAGATAGAAATAACTAATAGCGTTCTTTTCTATAAAAATAAACGCGGCCGAACGTAACTATCTTATATATAATAAAAAGATATTAGCGATTATTAGATACTTAGAATAGTAATATACTAAACTATATAGTTATAATAGCTTCGATATTATTACTAATTATAAGAACTTAGAGTATTTTATAACTTACCGGCACTTATTAAAGCGATAAGCGCGTTAGGCGGAGTACCTATTACGATTTAATTTTAAGATCCGTTATTAATTTAGTAAATAAGCTATAATTTTAGATACCCTTTCCTATAGGAATTAGGATAAACCTTTAACTACGGAGGAGGAAAACGCCCGCTTTATATAGATAATTCCCGAAAAAGCCTTATAATTCTACTTATAAGTAATAGTAATTAATACTTTAGGGGACCTTACTAATATCCCGGAAGAAGAGGAAGGCGAAGATAGATAATAAGATATAAGTATAGCTGCGGAAAACGCTATAAATCTACGGAATAATATTCTATTAGAAACTCGAGTTTTCTTTAATAATAAACTTTAGGGATTTTAGAATAAGACGGTATTATAAAACCTAGTCTTTTAGGAGGTATATTAAGCTATAGTAAAGGGAGATCGCTTACTATCTCTAAAGCTATAACTTAAGGTTTAAATTATAAATTACTATATCGATACTAAAAGAAGATTACGTTTCCGCGATAAGCTTTAGGTCCTAGGAGCCCTAGTTACTATAATAGAAAACTCTAAGAAAGCACTAGCTTCCCCGCTTAATATATTATAGAATTATCTTATCTAAATAATCTATAACTTAGCCTTAGTTAGTTACCTTAAGAGGGAAGGTATAGTAGCCCTTATAACCCGCGACTTCTTCTAGCTACTTTAATAATAATATATTCGTTAATTTTTTAGGAACTACGATACCTATAATAAGACTAAGGCTTAGAAATAATATCGGGCTACCCTCTTTAAGTTATTACTTACCCTAGATTAGTTTTACCGATATATATAAATAGATTTTATAATAGATTTCTCGCTTATAAAACGCGGAAATAAGTACTTATAGGTAATTAAAAACCGCCTTAGTAAAAAGATCCTACTTAAGCCGATACCTTTAATAAACGCTCCGCTTTATATAAAGCGGTTTCTCTAGTATTTTATACGGTTTTACTAGTAGCTAAGCACTATTATAAGTAATAAAGGAATTAACTAAATAAGCGAATTTTAAAGCTATCTTTAATAACTTTACGGGATTAATTAAATACTTAATATAGCTTATTATCTATAAACTAATAAAGGATATAAGAAAGTTAATTAAAACGTATAAGCTTACCTCTAAGCGGTAGTCTCTTATAATTAAGATAACTAGAATAAATAGCTTCCCGTAGCCTAGCTTATACTAAATAATAAAGTCTACTTAGCTATAAGAATAACGCTATTCTTCGTAACTTATAAGTTCTAAGCTCCGATAATAGTACTATTAGACTCGGATACTTCGTAATTATTAATAAAAAATCTTAAGGGCTAGGCTAAGAAATTCGTAAGACGATTATAATAAGTAATAAACCTATATTAAGCTGCCGATATTTTATCCTTATAAACTTAGGAGTTTTAAGCTAATAAGAATTAACGAGCGGCTAAGCGCTTTAAAGTTAGTAATAAAGTTTAGCTTAATTTACGTAATTTCCCTAGCGTAAGGCCTAAGAAGAAGCTCGATTAGAAGAACGCTAAGTTTATAATAGTATAAGTTATTAACCCTTCCCTCGTTAAACTTACGGGATTACTAATAGAAGCTTATAATCGCTTTAGTATAGATTTACTTAAAAAGGTAGCTTTAAACCCCTTACCCGGATAAGAAGTTACTAATCTATAGCCTCTTACGATATTAATTAATAAGAAGGAAGAATAGGAAATTAAAAAGATCGTTTTAGCTAGATAGAAGAAAGTAGGTAGAGGTAGGAGATAGGAGGTCTTCGTTAAATAAAAAAGTTATTAAAACCCGATATAAGAACCTCTAGTAAAATTTAAAGGCACCGCCGCTCTTAATCGCTTTAAAGCTTTATATAGACCGGCTATATATAATAATAGGCAGGTTATTAGGAAATATACGGTAAAATAGCTAGTAATAGGATTATATTAAAAAGCGCACTAACGGGCGCGAAAAAACCCCCCCCCCCCCCCCCTTTACGATATTTAGTAGCGCTGCTTCTTCGTAGATAACGACTCCCTAGCTAAGTAACGGCGGCGGCGCGATAGCGTTAGAGTTATCGGTTTAGCGGCGGCGGCGATAGGTACGGCGGCGGCGGTAATAGTAGCGTTACGCTCTAAAGTAGTAACCCTTTCCTCTAATATTAAAATATTAGCTAACCCCCCGGAGCCTAAAAGCCTACGGGGGGGGGCGATATTAAAGATAGCGTTAATATACTCCTTAGCTAAGATAAATTAGCTTTCCGCGTTCTATATAGCGGGATTAGGGATATAAACTATACGATAAAAGAAATACTATTATATATAAGCTTAAGCTTAGCTAATATCGTTAAAGCTTAAGCTACCGTAATTACCGCTTAAAGCGCTTTATCGGCTTTTATTACTATTAGCGGATATTTAGTATTAGCGGTAATATATTACGCTATATAAGCTAAAACTAAAAGCTAAGGGGCTAATATATAAGTTTAGTATAAAGGTATATATTCTATATAAGATATATAAGGTTTTTACTTCCTTATACGCTTTAGTATTATAGCTTAGTTATAATATTTATATCTTTACTTAATATAGCGAAGATACGGATACTCCTAAAAAGCCCCTTTATTATTATCGTTATTTTCCTTATCCTTGCTTTCGTTATTATCTTCGTTATTAACGGGGCCGGTAGCGGGGGCGGGAGGAGGAGAAGGAGAGGGAGTAGGAGTAGGGGCGGCGATAGCTATAGCGGCGGGGATAGGAGTCTTAGCCCGGGATATCTTCTTCCGCGAGATAGGCTACGGAAAATATAATATTAGTAAAAAAGCCGCTAGTTAGGTTAGATAAAAACTTACCGTAATAAGAGAAGGAGACGGGGAAAGCTAATAAAGGGCCTAAGGCTAAGAGCTTCTCCGTATAATAACCTAAGAAATACCTAATAACGTTAGTAGCGCGTTTCTCTATAACCTAAATATAGGTTTAATAAGTTCTATATAGCGAGCCGCTAGTAAAATTAAGGAAAAAGCTTACCTAAAAAAATAAAGAAAGAGAAGTAAAAAAAGAAGAAGGAGGAGGAGGGGGCTTAGAATAATAATAATCCTTTAGAGCCGACTAATAGCTATAATAGCTATTAAACTAAGTATTAAAAGCTAGGAAATCCGCCTTTAAACCGAGGCCCCCGTCGTCGCCCTCGATATCGGCGTTATCTTCGTCTTCGTCGCCGTTTTTATTACTATTACCGTTATCGCCTTTAACGTTCTTATTATTTTTATCGGCGATAGTAGTAGCGGTAGAGTCGGTAGCGGCGCTAGCGGCGGCGGCGATATCTTAAAGATAACTATTATACTCGCTAGGCTAAAATATCCCTACTAATAGGAAAAACGTTAATATAATTAAACCCGTAAAATAAGTAGCGGATTTCCTTACTACTAATAATAATAATAATAATATTAATAATAATAATAATAATAATAGGGCTATAGAAAGAAGAAAGGAAAGAATAAAAAGTTTAACGGGCAGGCGCTATAAAAGCGGTGGAAAAGTAGGGCGGGCTAGCGGAAAATCTTTTTACCTAACCTTACTATATACTATATAACGGATCCCGCACCTACGGGAGAGGGAAGGGACCTTATATTAAGGTCTAGCCCTTATATTATATTCGGGTTATAAACTTAAACGTTAGACTTACGGATTAGCCTTACGATTAAACGATAAGGCTACCGCTATCCGGCCTAAAGGCCTATAGCGGAAGGATTAAATAGAATAGAATAGGAAGGATAGTTAAACGGGAAGGCAAATAGGCTCTAAAGGAAAGAGCAGTATATATAGCTATTTAGCACGCTAGAGTGCGGCTTCCTTAGAAGCTCTCTATACGTAATTATTATTATATATAGCTTAGTAAATAAGTATCCCTTTAACTAGTCCCTTAATAATAAGGGATTAGAGGATAAAAGAATAAAAAAAAGGACTTAGTATAATTATTATTATTAAACTTACTATTAGACTAATATAAAGAGATTACAACTATTATTACCTTAATATATAATATTAAACTATTTAATTTAATCCTTTAACTTAAAACTAATTAAAGGATTTTAGTATTTTTTTAAAATAAGCTTAATATTATAATTTAGATTATATTAACTTATCTCTAATTTTTAATAATATATATCTCTAAATATAAAAATATTTTAATATAAATATTAATTACTCTTATTATTATATAAATTAGATAACTATTATATACTTACTTATATATATTTTATTCCCTAATTATTAGTTAAGTATCTTTCTTAAGCTATTTAAATAAGAGGCTAGTATTATATTTTATTCTTATTATAATAGTTAAACTAAATACTATAAGGAACTCTATATATATATATATTAACTTAGATAATAAAGTTCGGGTAACTTATTAGGATTATATAGCTAAAAAATAGTTTATCTCTTATCCTATATATTTTAGCTAATTAAGTTACGAATAATTAATCTTAATAACTTTATTTATAATTACTTTTTTAAAAAATATATAGAAAGATTAATATAATATATATATATCTTAGCTACCCTCCTTACTATATAATAGTCCTTTATATTATATATAAATTCCTTAGCGTTATTTATAAAAACTTACTTTATTTTAATATTATTATTATTATTTTTAACCCTTATTTTATAATTAATAAATTCCTATAAAGCACTATCTTTTATTTTTATAAGTGCTATATCTAGAAATCTAATATAAGAGTTTAAAAACGTAATAAAATATATATATTTATTATAAGTAGGAATTTTAATAAAACCTTAGATATCTATACTTATTTTTTCTAAGTAAGTATATTATATAGTGGAAGCTTTCTTATTAATCTTATTAGTTAATTTAGCTTATATATACTCTTTATATTATTTTACTTATTTAATACTATTATAATTAAATTTAATAGTATTATTTTTACTTTTTAAAAATTTAGTTAAAATTCTATAATTAATATACTTATTAGCTAGCCTTTATAATATATATATAAGAGTTAATAAAGACTACTATTATTAAAAGTATATTCTTCTAATTTTTAATAATTATTTATATCTTATCTACTAAAAGGATTTTAAGTCCTACTTATATATAAATTATCCTTATATATATTCCCTTTTTTATCTTTTATATATACCTTTTTTTCTATGCTTAATATTAGATTAAGTATAACTTAATCTCTTCCCGAAATTATTCTAATATTAATTAGGAGTTTATTAAAGCTTCTATTTAAAATATTATAATAAAAATACTAATAAAACTTACCTTACTTCCTATTACCTTACTTTTTTATAATATATCCTATATAATATACCCTTTTTTCTCTATCTAGCTTATATATAGATTTCCTCCCTTACTTATATAAATTATTATTATATTTTAGAATTTTTATAATAATAACTTTTTCTTTTTTAAGAAAAGTTATTCTCTTAATTTATATTATATTAAGCTATTTTTCCTTCCTTATTACGAAACCTTAAACTTTAATATTAAGGGTATTTATATTAATTAGGCGTTCTAGCGCTTAATTAGGTATCTTTTTAGTTATTATATTTACTAAGTTATATTCTTTATTAATTTTTCGGATTTTCTTAATTTCGCAGTTTTTATATAATTCTCTTATTAATATAATATTAATTATTAACTTTTTTTCTTTTATAATCTTAAGTTTTATAAGATATTTATATAAGGAGTATAAGTTTATATATATAATAGTTTAAATTATACTTAATCTAAGTTTAAATTAAATCCTTATTAATATTAATTTAATAAATATATTAATATTAATATTAGCTAATATATTATATATTTCTAAGATAAATATAGATTAAGCTACTTTTTTATATTTTATTAAGCTTTAGTAAATAATATTCCCGGAGAGGGTAAACTTATCTTTTCCTCTTATTTCTTATTTAAATATAATATTATACTTAATTTATAAAAAAAAATTAGTATTATTAGTAAATAAACTATTAGTAAATATATATAATTTTATACTATTTAGTAATATAAAAATATATTATAGCTTACGATTTTAATATTCTTATTATTATTAAAGTTACTTATTAAGCTTTTTATAATCTCTCTTTTTTAATAATTAGCGTTATATAGCGATAAATAAATTATAAGCGGCTTTTAGTTAATAAATAGAAATAATATAAGTACCCCTTATTTATTACTTAAGATATTATAAAGCGGAGTTAAAGGCTAAGAGGTTAATAAGTTAAATTTTAATAGCTTAGCCCTTTTACTAAAAATAGATCGAAATCGAGCTAATATCGATCCGAGAACTATTAAAGTCCGCGGTATTACTAGCCTTAAGTATAGTTTTTAGCTTAGTATAAAATTAAGTATTTAATATATACTTTTCCTTTAGTTATTTAAAAGCTTTAATACTAAATATTAAGGTATTATTAGTTTATAAGCTAATAAGCTTAAACTAAAATTAATCCTTATATTTAATAAGGAGGTAAATATTAAAAGTTAATATATATATTTATAGCTATTAAAGATAATAATTCTAATAAGTATAAAATAAGTAAACGCTAGCTTTTATAATCTTATATAAGGGCTTAATAACTTAGATAATAATATTATTAAGGTATTAATTTTTTATCTTTAGTAATAAAATTATAATAATAATATATTTAAAGTTAGATTATAATTAAGGATATACTTATATAATATTACGTAAAGTAAGTTTAAAACTTACTTAAAGATTAGTAACTATAAAAGCTAAAACTAAGCGCTAGCTAGTATATTAAATTATAAGGGATTAAGTAAATATAATATCTTTACCTTTATTATTATAACTTATAATAATAAGGCGGGATTTCTTATATAAGTAGTTTATTCCGGTTTTTTTAATTTCTTATATTATCCGGGTAAAATCCCTCGATCGGTTTTAAATTATAAGATTAGATTAGATCGTATAAGGTTATACGTTAAGGTATTAGTAGTCGTGATCCCTTTTATATTAGTCTAATAGCAAGTTTAATTATAATAATAATTCCTCTAAGTTCTTCCCTTTTTCCTCCTATTCCTTGTCTCCTTATACCTTATCCTCTAACGCCTATCTAATAAAGTAGGGGGCATCTTTATTATAGTCGCCTATAACCACCTTCTCCGTCTAAACCTCTCTATTATAACCCTCCTTAAATAGCTTAGAAAATAGCCTAATCTTAGATTAGGGCGGTATACCCCTAATTTCCGTTAACTTACTTAACTTAGTAAGAGACCTTTCTTCTTATCTTTCCGATAGCTTCGCCTTTTTAACTACTCTATCGCCCGACTAAGTAGCGGTAATAGGCCTTTTTAACTTAGTTATCTAGCTAGAATACTATATAGATAGGTCCGCCCTCCTAGCGTAGTAGTTAAGCGTCTAGAGATATTAGTCTCCTATAAGAGAGGTAGTCGGTTCGAATCCGGCGGAGGGCACGGGTATTTTTAACCCTAACTATATAGCCGGGGTACGGTCCGACCCCGGCATAACCCCGGCAGGAGTAGTAACCCTACTAGGCTCCTTCCCTCCCTCGGTAAGAGTAATAACCCGGCCGAGGCTTAGGTAAAGTAAAGCGCAGGGTAAAGGTATAGTTAGATAATATAAGTTATTAGAGGAATAGGTCCCCTTTAATAATAACTATAATCTAGTAATAAAGTATAATTACGAAGTAATATATTTTCGCTACGGTATCTGCCGATATATATACTAGAATTACTTAGAACTTAGATAAGATATATAATAAGAAATATAAGTACCTTTTACTTAGGACCGGCGTAATTTTAGATATTTCCTATAATAATTAAGCTTTCTAATATAATGTAATTAGCCTATAAGCTAGCTAAATATATTAAGTAAGGGGTTTTCCCCTAGGCACTCCGGTTTTTCCTCTCTATTAAACGATTATATACTTAGATACCTATATAGGTTACTAGAGTAATATAATATATATATATATAGATAAGTTTAATATCGTCTATCTATCGAACTCTTCGAAGGACGCTTCTATTACCTAGCGTAATATTAACTTAATAACTGCACTTAGAGGGGTTTAGATAGTATTTCGAATTAACGTAAATTAAAGAGTATCGTATATTACTTCTTTAACAACCTCCCGGATAGCATCTTAAATTAACGTAGATTAAAGAGTATCGTATATTACTTCTTTAATAACCTCCCGGATTAATATTAACTAAAAAATATCCCGTAATACTTCCTTAATAGCCCCTTATAACTAGGTAGCGTCGGTCGCGTTTATTAGGGGTCTCTTTAATTAGATTAACGTTTAATTAAGTATCCTTATTAATTTATTATAAACTATAAGGATTATCCTTTTATTCTCCTTTATAGATACTATCTATCTAATACCTTACTTTATTTTTATCGCTAACTAAAATTCTATATATTCGTAGTAGATAATTTCTCTTATCTTAGTTATTTATTAAACTCTCTATTTATTTATTATAATTCGTTACTTAGTTAGTTATTTAACCTTTTACTTATTTATAATAGTTATAAGCGTTTCTATCTTAGCGCTTATTATATTCGCTAATATTTCTATCTTAGCTCGCTACTCGGTTATTAATATAGTTTACGTCTCTTTTTTATAAACGTTCGAGTTTATAGTTATTATATAGATAATCTAGGCAGCTTAGGGCTACTTAGGTATAGGCGGGATCGTTATTACTAATATAGGGGTTTATAGAATAGCTATTTTTATAAAAATAGATATTTATAAAGTAACTATCTTTCTTAGAGTTATTACGTTAGAGGTAGTAGCCTTAGAGGTAATAATTATTAGAACTTAGGTAGTAAAATTAGAAGTAGGGGTTATAATAACTTTCTTTATTAGACTAAAGGTAAGGGTTATAATAATTTTCTTTATTAGGATCTAAGTAATAAAACTAAAGGTAGGGGTTATCTTTATCTATCCCTATCTAACGGATTTTTATAATAGGCTTAATAGGGTTATTTAAAAGCTGCCTAATAGGGTTATTTAAATCGGTTAACTTATCGGAATAAATATCGCTTTAGTAAAACTCGGGGTTATTAGCTTAGCTAATTTTATTAGCGTTTTTATTAGCGTCTTCGTAAGTATATTATCTATTAACGAACGCCGTTTATCCTTATTACTAATTTTATTTACGGAGACTAAAATATAACTATCCGATTTATCTTTTTTTTATTTATTTATTAGTTTAATTATCGGTTTTATAATAGAAATTAGTAGCATAAGCTAAGTAGCTCTCTTTTCGATTACGCGTCGTATATTCTAATTAACTTTAAACTTAGATATTTTCTTAGTATTCTAAGCTCCCGCCTTAAAGCTAGGTATAGCGATTACCTATTATTAGTTATAGCTATTTCCTTTAAGTGCTAGTTTAGATAAGGCGGCTCCTAATATATCTATATCTTCCTAGCCCTTAAGCTTATCTTAAATTAGTTACTTAATATTAACGATTATATAATTATATAAACGCTAAGCTATTTTAAAAAAAGATCCGCTAATAGTAAATAAGATCCGTTTCTATATATTCTTAATTACTATAATAATCTTTATTATTAAAAGAAATTTACTATCTTTGCCCCTTTTAATTTTAATATTAGCGAAATTATACGCTATCTTATATAACCTCTAAAGCTTATTTAACTTTATAAGCTAATTTTTTAGTAATATATTTATTATAATATCTTATTCTAGGACTTAGAATTTTTAAATATTTATTATAACTATTAAAAATACTAATTTATCTTATATAACCTTAGTAAGGTACTAGGCTACTTAATCTCCTTTAGCTACTTATTTAGCTAAGACGTGGCTATATAAAGTACTTATAATAGGAGAGATTTTTAAGTTTTTAGAAACTTTAAATTTCTAACTTTCCCTTATTTACTTATAGAATATTTCTTAATATTATTTAAATTCTTATCGTATAGTTTTATACTATTTTTAAATAGTAAAGTTTTTCTTAGAGTTAATTTCTTCTTCTATTAGGTAATTTATAATCTTATATACTTATATAGGGATAACCGTAGGAAATAGGAGATAGATAATATATAAGGGTATAATATATATAAAGATAGTAGTATATAATAAGAAAATAAGTATACGATAAGAGAAATAAGTATATAATAAGGAGAAGAAAATATAAGAAAAATAAGTGCACGATAAGAAAAATAAGTATACGATAAGGAGAAGAAAATACGTAATAATAAATCGTAGTATATAATAAAAAGAAACGAGGAAAAGGAGCGTATAATAAAAAACGATAGCGTTAATACTTAGTAAGATAAAGAGAGAGAAAAGGGATATAAAATCGTATATACCGATAAGTTAGAAAAGGTATATATAGGTAAGAAGAAGAGGTCGTATATAGTCTAATATCCGATAAGTTAAAAGAAATATATATAGGTAAGAAGAAGAGATAAGTTAAGAGAATAGTTAAAAGAAAATAAGGTGCACGAAGATATAATCGTAATCGAGTATACGAAACCTGCGAAGGTATACGAGGTTAAAAGTATACGAGGTATAGTATAAAAAAATAGAAAATAAAAAAGAAAAATAATAAGCAAAATAAATATAAATAACTATTAGCGATCCTTAGCCCCTTAGTTAGCTAATAGCTATTAATAATCTACTATAGTAACTTAATATTTACTATAGTAAGTTATTATTCTTAGTCTATTCTTACTTAACCTTACGCGTTTCCCCCCTAACTTCTTATAATAGCGAGTTCCTATAAGTATAAGGGTCTTTACCCTAAAGCTTATTTATTCCTTCGCCTAGCTTATAGCCTTATTAGGTAGCTATATCCTATATTACCCGCCGTAAGGGTATTAAATATACCTTACGTAGTATAAATAGTTTAAGATTATCTATATAAAGCTTTCGTAAAACTTAACGTCTAATAACGCTACGGATTAGATATATAATAGATAAGATAACTTTAATAATAATAGATAGGTTATCCTATATAATTACGAACTTCCTATACGATATATTTACCTTATCTTACCTTTCCTATATAAAGTTACTAACTTATAAGGTATATCGTAGTTTAGTATTATATTTAGTTATATTAAAATTAGCTAAAGTATCCTAGATTATATCCTTTTTTTCTATTATAGCTAATATTAAATCGCGGACTATCTAGTTATCTCGGTTAAAATAGTTAAAATTAGATTATTTAGCTTTAGGTATCTTTTTATTTTAATATATAATTACGGGGTTAAATCCTAATATAGCTTTTACTAGAGTTACCCTTAAAGTCTTAACTTTTCGAGAATTTAGTATATTAGTAATTTAGGGTAACGCTTTATTCTACGCTTCTAGGGAGATACCGGACTACTTAAGACTTTATTTTTATAGTTAGTCTTTTACTAGTCGGATATACCTCTCCGCTAGTTTAATATTTTAAAAGTATAAGATTAGGCTAAACTTCTATTTAACCTTATATCGCTTAGCTATATCTTTTATAATAATATTAGCGAAATAGCGTCCGTTATCCGAGTAAATAGCTTTAAGCTAGCTAAAGACTAAACTCTAGTAATATTACTATATATCTACTACCTCTAGGCTAGTCGTATTTTTATATACTTAAGTTAATAGGAAACGCGTTATATAATCTATAGCTATTAGAATATATTAATATTTACGAGCATTAATAGGCGTAATAGGTCTTAGGAAGTCGATAATTACTATTTCCTATAGCTTATATATTATAATCTATTTATATTTTAACTTAGGTAAGCGTAGTACGGTTTACTAGTAAATTATATAGGATATATAATAATAGGTAATATCCGATCGATAAGTTAGCTACTATAAGATTCCTCTTAAATTCGCTAAAGTCTTTTCCTTAGAGAAATAGCCTAATATATTATACGCACTTTATAACTTTAACCGGATATTTAACTATAGATAATACTTAGCTTACTATTTATTCGATTCGATATAATATAAGATTTTATTTTAAACTCGATATCTAATAGCTATCTTCTAGATATAGCAATATCTATTATTTAGTAATACTTATATTCTATTAATAAGAAAAAGCACGATTTCCGTATATTACGGGTCTCCTAGCTAAGGGGATATAGCCGCCCGGAGGTAAGATACCTTTTTACCTATTAGCGGTTTACCTAATAGGAGTCGAGTAGCCTTAATAATATCTAGCGCTAGTATAATATAGCCCTTTATATTTAAAGCGTTACTTTTTAAAATATTATATAACTTAGATATATTATCTACGATTCTAATAATCTTTATTATATTTAGGCGGTAAATATATTTAATATCCTATTCTTAAAGAATATTAATTTACCTCGTAACTTTACTATACGTTTCCGCTATATTTATTATTAAGTTAATAATACCTTTATAATCCGTATAGATTTTAAGGGGATACGGGGATATATTTACTATCTATTAGTATTCCTTAATTACGTAAATAATAGCTAATATTTCTTTTTTAAATATAAAGTATCGCTATTCTAAATTACTTAGCCGAAACGATATCTATATAATAATTTTTATATTTTAGAAATTAAAATCTCTAATAAATATTCTATCGGGATAATTATCGAGCTAGTAAAGAACGGCCCCGGTCCTAATATCGGATATATCTATTATTAGGTAAAATTATATATTCGTCTATACTCCGAATATTACGTTATTCTAAATAGCCTAGTATAGGAATTATAAAGCTTCTACCGCTTTTAGCGTCTAAACTAGTTTATCTTAATATTATACTTTTAGTTATATAGATTAGCGTCCTAATAGAGTTACCTTATTTACTTTTTTAAAAAATATTTTCTTAATAAGTCTAGCCTTATTTACTCTCCTTAATATAAAATAATAAAGGAACGGGGTTAGCTATAATACCGTTTAAACTTCTTCTTAAAATTAAGGGGGATATTATTAAAAATAGTCTCCTAACTACGTAAATCTTTACCGATATTTAGTTCTTAAACGAAATCGCCCTACTTCTAATTTAAACCCGACTAATTCGGCTATACTATTAAATAGCTTTATCTTCTTACTTACGAGATTAATTAGCGCCTATATTACTTTAGGGAAATACTAATATCGAAGGAAATCGAAATATCTATTAAAGGTTTCGCTACTAAGGTTATAATTATCGATATAAACGAATATTAACGTTAAGTATTTTATAGTAAAACCTAATAATATTTAGTATTTAACCTTATCCGCTAATATTAATCTACTAAATATAATATCCCCGTACCTTATGTACGTAAAAGGGGCGCTTATTAGTTTTTACGGTATATTAATATATTCCTATATATTATTAGGGGCGGTAAAGCCTATCTTATATATATCCTCCGGCTATATTAAAATTAATTAGAACTTATTAGATATATTTAGCTAAGAGAAAACTATCGGTTATCTAATATATATTTAGTTTAAATCGACCTTTAAGTTATAATATAGATAT
This sequence comes from Ophiocordyceps camponoti-saundersi (nom. inval.), assembly GCA_003339415.1. Classification (NCBI taxonomy): domain Eukaryota; kingdom Fungi; phylum Ascomycota; class Sordariomycetes; order Hypocreales; family Ophiocordycipitaceae; genus Ophiocordyceps; species Ophiocordyceps camponoti-saundersi. The sequence goes on from PDHQ01000136.1 coordinate 33,262, forward strand.
CTTAGTTTTACTATATTCCTATTAATATCGCGGTAATTATAAACTATTCTCTAAGCTACTAGGTCTAGAAAGTACTTCTTAATAAATAAAATTCTAGCTACCTATTCTATATTATCGCTAATAAGTCGAATAATATTTACTTTTTCTATTATTAGGAATACTTTGCCTATAAAGATCTATTTAGGCTTACTATACCTTATTTATTTAAATATAGCTAGCGTTACTCCCTCTTTTAATTTAATTCGATAGGTAATTAGTTATATAGGCCGAATCTCCTTAAGAGTAGAAATAAAGTAGTCCTTATAAGTAAAATATAATCTTATAACCCTCTCTCTTTATTTTTCTATCTTAACGTAATCTCCTAGCGTAATAAGGCTTTATTTAAACTACGCGTCGATTTCCCTAATTAGGGTATCCGATAAAGGATAAACGATTAGGTTTAAGGTAATACCTTTATAAGATATAAGTCTTAAAATACTTATTATTATAATACTTACCTATCCGAGATATAATACGTAATTAGTATTATCCTTATTACTTATTTTCTCCTAATCTATCCGATATCGGGGATATTTTAGAAAGTCTATTATATCTAGCTTATTATAGTTACGGATTACCTTTTCTATATTACTCTTATTCCTAGCTATCTTATTTTCTTTTAGGTTAGCTAATTCTATTTCTAGTAATTCTTCTACTCCTCTAGGCTATCTTAAATACTTAAGTAACCGTCTATTCGTTAACTCCGGTTTCTCCGCTATCTATTTAAGACCTATTACCTTATATATTTTTTTCTATATAAACTTAGGTAATATTACTTTTACTTACTTACTAATAGATATTACTAGCCTTCGCTAGATTTAGGGCTATAATACTTTATTTATCTTTTTCTATACTATTTTTAGCTACCCCGCTATCTAGCCCTTACGGGAGGCAGCTCTTAGTTTTTTAGAGAGTTATACTTTACCTAGGAGGCTAGTTATTTAGTAATAGCGGATAAAATATCCTTAACCTCTTCTAAAATAAGCCTATTATCTTTAATAAATATAATCTTATCTTTATCGTTAGCGACCGCTTTTAGATATTTAAGGGCTTATAGTATTTTCCTATCTAGCTTAAATAAATTAGGTACTAGGAAAATCGGAATAATCTAAATAATACCTTCTAAGCTAGTAATCTTTAGCTATTCTTTTATATAGTATTTTATAGCCTTAACATATCTTAGCTATATATAGCTTAATAAAATATCCTAATTATCGTAATCTCTTAGTATATATATTTTTATATTAGCTAAGATTCCTACTATAATTACCCGAAGGTAAGTAACCTTTTTAATAATCGTAAGTTTATCGTTTGCTATTCTAACTATATTTAGTTAAAGTAACTAGATTACGGGGAGGGCGTTATTAGCTATAAAGGCCTTATTAACTAAATCGATTATAAAGCCTCTATCTAATATAATAGTAATATACCGATAACTTTTAACGTAGCTTTTAATATACCTTAATATCGATAGGATAGCTTTAGCTAGCGCTATAATATCTCTCTAAATTACCTAATTAAGCGTATTATAAGATAGAATATTTACTAGCGGGTTTTATAATTCGAATAATTAAACGAGATTTATAATAACCTCCTTATTTTTCGGGGACTTAATCTTTTTCCGATATTATATTAATCTATTAAGTTACGTACGAATCGATAATACGACCTAAAGTAATTAAAAGATACTTAATATTACTAGGGTATTTTTTAACCTATCTCCTAGTTTAAATAGCGGAATATTATATTCTTTTATAGCTCGGATTTTCTCTAACTTATATCGTTTTTTAGCTAGCTTAGGCTCTTAAGGGTAAGTCTAAACTTCTACTTTTAAAAGTAGTAATTATATAGTTAGTCTTAAGATAAGCCTAGGAATAGTTAGAGTTAGTATATCCCTTAGAGCCGGGCCTTCCCTAGCGTTATTATTAAGCTTTATACTTAGTATAACTAATCGGCGGCGAATCTCCTACTTTAATTTATCTCGTTATAGTTTATCTAAGTCGTTTAAGTTAAATTCTACTTTAGGGCGCGGTTTAGTTACGCGGCCTCGCGTAAGTTAAGAAATTAGGACTATCTTTTCTTTTTAATAAGAGGTTTAAATATTAGGTCTCTAGGCGGTATAAGTTTATCCCTATTTAGAATTAATATTAGCGGGCGTAGTAAAATCTAAAGCTTTTCTATCTAAACTTTTTACTATAAGTAATACCGGTAATATCTTAATCGTATATCTTATTAGTAATTAAATACTTATATCTAAACTAATAACTATTAAATTTTTTACTAATAATCTAGGGCTAATACCTTAACGTAGTTACTAGCGTCTTTATTCTTTTATCCCCTCCGCGTAAGTTTCCTAATAAGCTTTCCGCTACTAAAACGCTTCTTTATTAAATAAAGCTATAGATAGATAATTATAGCCTATATAGCCCTATTCGCTATATTTAAAATACTATTATAAATCTAAGTTAGGAGGTTAGTATCTAGGTCCTATACTTAGTAATCTAAGGGCTTAGGGTTATTACTATAACGTATTCGAAGAATTTTATAACGAATATCCCTAATTCTATACTTAGGTATTAGTTTATCTAAGTATACCTTATATACTTAAATATCCGCTAGTAAGATAGCCTCCTAAGTTCTATAAGCACTTACTTAACTTACTCGCTATTATAATATTAAATTATTCTATTAATTTAGCTATCTTAGTTATCGTTTCTTACTACTTAGCTATTACTCTTTACGGATCTATCTTTATAGCTAATACTCCGTTAGTATCTTTTTTAATCTTTTTAGATACTATATTATATAGGTTATATATAATAAGTCGAATATTAGACTATATTAGGCTTACTATTACTATTAATAACTTTTACTTACTATTAATATAAAGGCGCTTAATAATAGCCCGCTTATACTATTTATCTTTCTCGGCGTTTTTAATTATCTAATTTAAAAAGTTAGTAAGTAGAATCTATTAAGTTTCTAATTTTACTTAGCTATAAAAAGCCTCCGCTTATTTCATATAATTAGCTAGTAACTCTCCCTTCTTATAACCGAACTTATACGCCTTTATAATAAGGGTACTCTCTATAACTAAGTTTACCTTCTTAAACTTATTTATAAATAAAATTACTAACTTAGATTAGGTGCGATCTTTATTATCTAACTTATTATACTAGTTAGTAGCTTTACTACGAGGACCTAAAGAGAAGATCTTCTTAATAATAATATTATATATCTCTCCTTAAATACCTAATAATACTATATTAGTATTATACTAATTAAGGTACCTTTTAGCTAAGATATTTTTCGGGTATCCCGTAAATAGCTTAAGCCCTAATAGTAAAGTTAACGCTATTATAACGTAACGCCTATACTTAGGTCTAGTAATACTCCCTTATATCGGTATAAGATATATAATCGTTAAACCGATCTAATCCGTTAGGGGAAAGGGGTAAAGTAAACGATATAGTAAACCTTCTAATAAACTAAGTAAACCTTATAATAAACCTATATCTATATCTAATATTATTTTCTAATCTTTTATTTTAGGGTACTCCTTAGGTATACTCTAATAACTTACCTTTACTTATAATACTTATAATTATTAAGCGTTTAGCGGAACCGAGTTTTCCTTTATTAAGTATATCTATTTCTTCGAATTAAAAGACTTTTAGCGTTAATCTATCTAGGAAGATTATACGCCCTTAATTCTTTTTACTTACTTATCTTAATATTCTTCTTATCTTAATTACCTTCGGCGATAATAAAGAAGGAAAAAAAAGGGGAAAACTATCCGCACTTACGGGGTCTTCTTATATTCTCTCGTCCTCTTTCCTTTTTTATTCTCGCTTATATAGTCCTTCCTATTTTACTTATTATAAGGCCGCTTTTCCGGCAATAATAGGTAGCTATAGCTAAATTTACTCTAGGTAGCTCCCGCTTAACCTAATTAGAACTCGCTTTACTTCCTAATTTAGTAATCTGCCGAAATCCTTAAATACTTAGCTATCGTTACTAGACGATACCGTTATATTAATTTTATAGCTCGTATAGTAACGCGCTAAATCTTAGTCTTATTATTATAAAATCCCTCGATCGATCTTAAATTATAGGATTAGATTAGATTATATAGGGTTATACGTTAGGGTATTAGTAGTCGTGATCCCTTTTATATTAGTCTAATAGTAAGTCTAATTATAATAATAATTCCTCTAAGTTTTTCCCTTTTTCCTCCTATTCCTTGTCTCCTTATGCCTTGTCCTCTAACGCCTATCTAACACGGGCTTAAAAAATATATACCCCGCGATATTTCTTAAGGTTATATCTTTTAAAGGAAAAGATATTATAGCTAATAAGATTATTAATTTTTTAAGCGTTTAAAGCTTTAAAAAAATACCCTAGGATAGTAATTTTTCTTTTAAACTAAAGCTTAATAAAAAGCGCTATATTATCCTTTTCCTTCTATATATAATAGTCTCACTAAGGCGACTATAAAAATAAGCTAAAGTAGTATTATAATTAAAGCTATTAAAGAGAGGAAGGAGAGGGGAGAGAAGCCCCCCTCCTAAGCTAGCTATATACTACGCGTAATAACTAAGCGCTATTAGGAAAACCTAAATATATCCGCTATAATCCCCCCTATCTAGCTATAATTAGTTATAGACTAATCCCTTATATAGCCCCCTCTTTAGGCTAGCTAAGGAGATAGGAGCGTAGGACGAAAAAATTACGTATTACTATACTAGCGAGATACTCTATATAATCCCTAGCTAATAGCTTAATAGCCTCCGTAAAGATAAGGATAAGAGGGCAGAAAAGCTTCCTTATAGCTTAAGGAATTAAACCCTAATTTTTATAAGGAAGATTCTAATAAGCTTAGAATTATAGCACCGCTTAAGGTAAGAAAAGATAAACTTATATACTAATAGTAAAAACTTATTTATATAGCTAGTATATAAGATTAGATAGTATTATATTAGTTATAAAAAGCTTCGAGAATACCCTAATTATAGTAAATAGTAAAGCTAGCTATATACTTATTATTATATATTACTAGCGTTAGTTTATAAGCTAGGGCGTAATACGATTATAGTATATATTTACTAATAAATTTACGCGCTTAAGCTACGCGCGGACTATCCTTATATAAGGTAATATAATAAAGCTAGAAATTACTTAAGCTATAATATCTAGCGTATATTTATCCCTCCTTACTTATTATCCCCTTAATTAAAACTCTTTAAAGCTATACTTAACTTACTTACTTTACTTATATCGAGCCTTAACTTTAATACCCTTATTTACTTACGAAGTTTTAAATAGTTACGCTTAAAATAACTAATTTAGTTATAATAATAGTAACGCTATCGCTTAATAATATTTAAAGGGCGAGAAATTATAAACGAAATATTTATTAAGTTAGCTATAAAGGGGGGCGGTAAATTAACTAGCGCGTTAGGAATATTCCTAGAATTAAATATTTTATTAAAGCCCTAAAAAAAGCTAATAAAAGCTATATATATTATAAGCTAGTTTTTATAATCTAAACGCTTTTATAACTCCTTATATAGCTTAGATAAAAATAAAATAATCTTAGTATAATTAAACTAATATAATAGCTTAGCTTTAAAAAGGGAAAACTCTTACTTTATAATATATTCTCTAAGGGCCTCTAATAGCCCCTAATATATCCTAACTAGGGAAAAACTTACGTAGCGCTCCTTATAACTCTCCCTAAAAAGCTTAGAGATATATACTAAAAAAGCTTTAAGCTAAAAAGAAAAATCTATAGCTATAGTAATATATAAAAGGAATATTTACTAGAAAATACTAAGATAAGAAAAGATATAATAAAACTAGGACTTAGGATCCTTAATTATAGCTCCGTTAATAGTAAATTTAGTATATATAGCGGCTAGCTAAGAATCTAGGCTAGAATAAGCTAAGAGCGGCTTTAATATAAGTAAAATTTAATAGCGTTTTATACTAAAATCTTACTTTTACGTTTCGTTAGCGGTAAAAGGAGCTTTAATTAATATAATAGTTTTACTAAAGTAACTATAAAAATAAGCTAAAATAGTATTATAATTAAAGCTATCGAAGAGAGGAAAGAGAGGGGAGAGAAGCCCCCCTCCTAAGCTAGCTATATACCCCGCGCGATAACTAAGCGCTATCGGGAAGACCTAAATATATCCGCTATAATCCCCCCTATCTAGCTATAATTAGTTATAAACTAATCCCTTATATTATATTATAAAAGTAATATTAATAAATAAATTATAAGGAATATATATTATAATATACGGATATAAAGTAATATAAGGCGATATAATATATAAGCTAATTTCTAAGTAAACTTAACTTAAATTTAATTCGGGGCTTTTATATAAAGGGGATATAAATATAAGTTAATTAAAATAATTATAGCTTATAAGGGAGATTAATAATTATATTATAACTATTAATCGAAAGTAGTATATAGGGGCCGGTTTATTAATTAAGCTTTTTTTAAATATAAACTTAGCTATTAAAGGGTAGCCTTAATATATTAGATATATTAGGTTTATTTTTTATAAATAAAGTATTATAAATTATCTTTTAAGTATAAAACTTTTATAATTTAGATATAGCCTTTTAAATAATAATAGCGTGTTTAAAAGTAAAAGGGGTTAGTATAAAGTTTAGGTAAACTTATAAATACGCCTTAAAGATAAAGAGTATAAAGATAAGTTTATTTAGTTTAGTAATATTATTAATAGCTTTAATTATTATTTATAAAATTAAGTCCCGCTTAATATTAAGTTAAAGTTTATTTAAGATTATTTTATATTTTTATTAAAGCGGAGTATAATATTATTTAACTTTTCTTACTAACTAATAAGCTTTAATAAGGACCTAAGTATATATAATCTTTAAAATAGTAGCTTTAGAATAGAATACTTATAAGTTAAAATTCTTATTAATATTATATTAGATAAAATTTAAAAGCTTAAAATATATATTAATTTATATAAGTTTTAAAATATCTTATATATTTTTAATAAAAAGGAATATTAAGAAATAAATAGCTTAGGAACTTATTACTTAATCGATAATATAAAGTATAATACGCTAGTTAATATATAAGATATTAATAATAACTTTAAAGTTAAAGTCCTTATTATCTTTTAATTAGAATTTAAAATATTATAGCGCTAAGCTTATAAGTTAATATTATTAGTAAATTTTAAATATAGCTTTAATAGCTTTAATATCTATATTATAACTAGCTTAAGTAAAAAGATAGTATAGTTAAGGGATACTTAGGTATTTAAATCGCTTATAAATTTACCGGATTTCTTATTCTATAAAGTATAATATAGCTTTTTTAAATAAAGAAAAGAAAAACTAAAAATAGCCTTATTTATATATAATAGGGACTTTAATTATTTTATATATAAGGTAATTTAAAGTATTACGGAAAAAGATACTAAGCTAGTTTATATCTATAAGGTAAAGAAAGAATAGTATTTATATAGAAAAGATATAAAAAGTAATCTTTCTAACTAAGGTTTTAACTACCGCAGAGCTAATAAAAAAGATAGTTTATTTTTCTCTAAACTTAATATTAACTTAACTAGTAGTTAAGTTATTAAGAGAAAGGGATAAGATTAAAGCTTATAATATTTTAAACTAAGATTAGCTTAATATTAATATTAATATTATACCGGTATTAATTAAGATTCCTTAGAAGGTTATTTATAAGTATTAGTTAATTAATATAAACTAAGAAATAAGCGCGGTAAGAGGTACTAGCTTATAAAAATTATTTCTAGTTAGAAAATAAAAATATACTAATTAGTAAAATATATTAATATTATAAAATAATATAGAAAATATTTTATTAACTTTTATAATTTATAATATATTTATAATTTATATTAGCTATATAAATATAAATATATAATATAATATTTTAGGTAATTCTAAAGTTAAAATTATCTAGCTATTACTATTATTATTATTATCTTTTAGTACCTTTTTTAATTTTTTTAAAGTTAGCGATATAAGCGTTAAAGTTAATATTATTACCCGTAAATTTATAATAGGCGAGGAATAAGCGTTAAATAAACCGTTATTCTTTTTTAATATATTTAGATAACTAATATCTTATTTTTCTATAAATAAAATATTTATAATTTTAAAATATATTTAGTATAAGAGTATAAGTAAAATTCTTATAAGTATTACCTTAATATTAAGTTAGACTTTAGTTAAGGGTTTTCTAATACTAATAATTAAGGTAATAGGAACTTAGCGAAGTTATAGTAAGCGGGGGCTAAGCTTAGATAAGCTATTAAATATATTATAAGGCGCTAAACTATTAGGTAAATATAGTTTTAAGTAATAAATAAAAGTTAAATATAAAAGATTTAATATTTTTAATAAATTAAAAAAGAGTAAATTTAAGTTTAAAAACGCTTTTATAAATATTAATAAAAGATATCTATAATATAGCGTTATTAGTATAATTAGGTTTAAGGGCATATTAATAAAAGTTTAATTTATTAAATAGCTTTTATATATATATATATTATATTACTCTAGTAACCTATATAGGTATCTAAGTATATAATCGTTTAATAAAGAGGAAAAACCGGAGTGCCTAGGGGAAAACCCCTTACTTAATATATTTAGCTAGCTTATAAGCTAATTATATTATATTAGAAAGCTTAATCGTTATAGGAAATATCTAAAATTACGCTAATCCTAAGCGAGAGGTACCTATATTTCTTATCGCACGTCTTATCTAAATTCTAAGTAATTCTAATATATATATCGGCAGATACCGTAGCGAAAATATATTATTTTATAATCGTACTTTATTATTAGATTATAGTCGCTATTAAAAGGGACCTATTCCTCTAATAACTTACGTTATCTAACTATACCCTTACCCCGCGCTTTACCTTACCTAAGCCTCGGCCGGGTTACCACTCCTGCCGAGGGAGGGAAGGAGCCCGGTAAGGTTACTACTCCTACCGGGGTTATGCCGGGGTCGGACCGTACCCCGGCTATATAATTAGGGTAAAAAAACACCCGTGCCCTCCGCCGGATTCGAACCGACTGCCTCTCTTATAAGAGACTAATATCTCTAAACGCTTAACTACTACGCTAGGAGGGCTAAATAGCTTTTATAAGATTTTATAAAGCTTATTATTAGGGAATAAAAAGTATATAAATAAGTATATAATTATTATTTAATCTATATAGTAATAAAAGTAATTAATATTTATATTAAAATATTTTTATATTTAAAAATATATATTATAAAAAGTTAAGGATTAGGTAATATAGTTTAAATAATAATATTAAGCTTATCTTAAAAAAATACGTAAAAGAATTATATAAAAATATAATAGATAAATTTTTAAAATATAATAAGTATTTATTAGGATATAAATCTTATTATTTAAAAAGTTATATAGTTTTCTTATATATAAAGTATTCTTATCTTAAACTTTTATAAACTTAATAATAATATTTACTTTAAGTTTAATATATATATTAGGAAATTTTAATAAGGGAAAAGTAATAAATATAATAATATTAAGTATTAGTTTATTTTAAGAGCGAAAATTTTTTAATAATAATCCTTTTTAATATTAGTATAAATCTATCCTTATATCTAAATAATAATCTTAGCTATTAATTTTAAGCTTAGCTATATTTATAGAGAGATCCTTAACTTAAGTATTTAGGAGGGACTAGGCCCTTAGGGTAATAGCTTCCGGATCTTTAAATTAGTATATTATAAGTTCTTATATAAGTTAAACTTAAGTAAAGGTTTCTAATAATAAAGCTTAGGTATTAGGTAAATCTTAGTAATTTTAAGTATCTAAGCTTAGTTTTTATTAAAATACTTATAATTATTATATTATAAATTTAGTAATATTCTAATTTAATTTTATTTTAGTTTCTAAAAATAACTTTTTAGGGATTATAAGTTTAGGTTTAAAGGAGGTTTTTTTAAATACTTAAAATAGCTATACTAAGAGCGTACTTAAATTTAAAAAGTTTTTTAGTTCTTTTAAGGCGGGTTTTTTAGACTTTTTAATATAAATATTATATTTAATAAGGAGGCTCCTAATAAGGTCTTATATAAAAACTTATCTTATTTCCTATATTTTTACTTTTTAGCTATTAAAATATTATTAGAAAATATTAAATAAGGTAAGATTAGAAAAGTATTTATCGCTTTTAATAAATAAGATAAATCTCGCTATCGTAAGTTTAATTATTTCCTAATTCTTATAATCTCTTAAAACTTTATTATCTTATTAGTTTAAGTTAAACTTATTCTAATATTATTTTAAAATTTTTATATATCTAAAAGCTTCCTAAGTTAACTAATTATAATATTTTAAAAGTTCTATCTTATTTTTAAGGGGGGTGCTTATTATTATAAGTAATAGTTTGAACTAGCTTTAGATTAATTTTATAAAATATTTAAGTTAATTTCTTTAAGAGTTTTAGAGGAGGTTTTATATAGTATTATATTAACTTTTTAAAATTAATTATAACTTACCTCTATATAGTTACTTTTATAAGAGTTTATTATTAAAGTTAATTATTCTATTCCTTATTAATTTATAGTTAACTAAGTTTTAACTATTAATTAATATTAGTTAGCTTTTATAATATATATATATAAGTTAATAAAAATTATTATTATTAAAAGTATATTTTTTTAATTTTTAATAATTATTTATATTTTATCTATTAAGAGGATTTTAAGTTTTACTTATATATAAATTATCTTTATATATATTCCCTTTTTTATCTTTTATATATACCCCCTTTTTTATACTTAATATTAGATTAAGTATAACCTAATCTTTTCCCGAAATTATTCTAATATTAACTAGGAGTTTATTAAAGCTCTTATCTAAAATACTATAATAAAAATACTAACAAAACTTACCTTACTTCCTATTACCTTACTTTCTTATAATATATCTTACGTAATATACCCCTTTTTCTCTATTTAGCCTATATATAGATTTCCTCCCTCGCTTATATAGATTACTATTATATTTTAGCATTTCCTATAATACCCTAATCTTTTATATTATAGAAATAAATATATTTCTTTACTAGTATTTAATATATATTCTTTATTATTTATATTCCTTTTAAGCTTATTTTGCTTATACTTAGTAATTAAGCAAGGTAAATAATAAAGATTATTATATCTATAGCTTTTAGCTTATAGTATATTTAAGAGAGTTAATTACTAGTCCTAGGATTTAAAAGCTACTAATCCTTAAAACCGGCCTATAAGCTTAGATATCTTATTATAGCGTTAGACTATATATTTAGGCGATATATATAGCGTTAAGCTTACTATTTATAGCCTTTATTTACCTTTTAACGATAAAAGGCGGCGTAAAAATTAGTAAAATAATAATTAGATATTAAATTAATATTAACCTAAACTTATTAATAAATTAGTAAGAAAAAGGTATTTACTAAACCTTAATTATATAAGTTTTTAAAAGTAAAGAAATAATTTAATTATAATAGCTATTAAAAGAACTTAATTATACTCCTTATTACTTATATAATAAATATATATTCCTAACTAAAAAAGAAAAGTTACTAATATTAGAATATATATATCGCTAGCTATTTAAGAATATAATACGCGTTAAATACGCGTAGTATATATCGTAAAAATTATTATTTTTATATAAATAAAATAAGAGGTTAGGAATATATATAAAAAGGAGTCGAACTTAAGATAATACTAATTTAAAACTAGCGTAATCTTAATATAACGCGCGATATTAATATAATAGAAATCTTTAAGTAATAAAGAGGGTAGCTAGGATATATATATAATATATTAATCTTTCTATATATTTTTTAGGAGAGTAGTTATAAATAGAGTTATTAAGATTAATTATTCGTAACTTAATTAGCTAGAGTATATAGTATAGGAAACAGACTATTCCTTAAGCTATATAATCTAGATAAGTTACCTAAACCTTATTATCTAAGTTAATATATATATATAAAGTTTCTTATAATACTTAGTTTAATTATTATAATAAGAATAAAATATAATACTAGCCTCCTATTTAGCTTAGGAAGGATACTTAACTAATAATTATTTATTAGTATTTTTAAATTATATAAATAATTACTAATATTTCCTTTTTAAGTATTAAGTACTTTTATTCTAAATTAAATAAATAAAATAATATCTATATAATAATTTTTACGCTTAACAAATTAAAATCCCTAATTAATATACCTTCTAAGTAATCGTTAAGTTAGTAAAAAATAATACTAGTACTAATATCTAATATATTAATAGCTAAATAAAACTACGTATTTATATATACTAAAAGTAATATTACTTTAAATAGCTTAATATAAAAATTATAATACCTCTAACGCTTTAAAAGTTTAGTTTAGTTTATTATATTAATATATCTCTAACTATACTAATTTATAGCTTAATAAAGTTATCTTATTTATCTTTTTAAAAAATACTTCCTTAATAATTTAGGCTTAATTAGCTCTCCTTAGTATAAATTATTAAAGAAATAAAGTTAACTATAGAACTATTTAAACTTCCTCCTATTATTATAAGAGGTGCTATATAAAATACTCTCTTAGTTAAGTAAATCTCTATTAATATTTAGTTTCTAAATAAAACTTACTAGCTTCTAACTTAAACCTAACTAATTTAGCTATATTATTAAATAATTTTATTTTCTTACTTATAAGACTAATTAGCGCTTATATTACTTTAGGGAAATACTTATATTAGAGGAAATTATAATATTTATTAAAAATTTTACTTTTAAGGTTATAATTATTAATATAAATAAATATTAATATTAAGTATTTTATAATAGAGCTTAGTAGCGTTTAGTATTTAATCTTATCTGCTAATATTAATTTACTAAACGCGATATCCTTATACCTTATTTATATAAAAGGGGCGCTTATTAGTCCTTATAATATATTAATATATTCTTATATATTATTAAAGGCGGTAAAGCTTATTTTATATATATTCTCCGGCTATATTAAAATTAACTAAAACTTATTAAATATATTTAGTTAAGAGAAAACTATTAGCTATTTAATATATACTTAGTTTAGATTAACTTTTAAGTTATAATATAAATATCTTAGTTTTATTATATTATTATTAATATTACGGTAATTATAAACTATTCTCTAAGCTGCTAAGTTTAGCGGGTATTTTTTAATAAATAAGGTTTTAGCTACCTATTTTATATTATTACTAATAGGCCGAATAATATTTATTTTTTTCTATTATTAGGAATACCTTATTTATAAAAATTTATTTAAGCTTATTATATTTTATTTATTTAAATATAGCTAGCGTTACTCCTTTTTTTAATTTAATTTAATAAGTAATTAGTTATATAGGCCGAATCTCCTTAAAAGTAGAAATAAAGTAGTCCTTATAAGTAAAATATAATTTTTAACCCTCTCTCTTTATTTTTCTATCTTAATATAATCTCTTAGTATAATAAGGCTTTATTTAAACTATATATTAATTTCCTTAATTAGGGTATCCGATAAAAGGCGAATAACTAAGTTTAAGGTAATATTTTTATAAAATATAAGTTTTAAAATACCTATTATTATAATATTTACTTATCCGAAATATAATATATAGTTAATATTATTTATCTTATTACTTATTTCTATTTTCTCTTAGTTTATTTAAGATTAAGGGTATTTTAATAAGCTTATTATATTTAATTTATTATAATTACGGATTACCTTTTCTATATTATTCTTATCCCTAGCTATCTTATTTTCTTTAAAGTTAGCTAATTTTATTTATAGTAACTTTTCTACTCTTTTAAGCTATCTTAAATATTTAAGTAATTATCTATTTATTAACTCCGGTTTCTTTACTATCTATTTAAAACCTACTACCTTATATATATTCTTCTATATAAACTTAAGTAATATTACTTTTACTTACTTACTAATAGATATTATTAGCCTTCGCTAGATTTAGGGCTATAATATTTTATCTGCTTTTTTCTATACTATCTTTAGCTACCCCTCCGCCTAGCCTTTACGGGAGGTAGCTATTATTTTTTTAGAGAGTCTTACTTTACCTAAAAAGCTAGTTATTTAATAATAGCGAATTAGATATCCTTAACCTTTTTTAAAATAAGCTTATTATCCTTAATAAATATAATCTTATCTTTTTTATTAGCGATTACTTATATAATTTTATTTTCTTCGTTAGCGATTACTTTTAAATATTTAGGGGCTTACGGCGTTTTCTTATCCGGCTTAAATAAATTAAGTGCTAGGAAATCGGAATAATCTAAATAATATTTTCTAAGCTAATAATCTCTAATTATTCTTTTAAGTAATATTTTATAGCCTTAATATATTTTAGCTATATATAGCTTAATAAAATATTTTAGTTATTATAATCTCCTAGTATATATACTTTTATATTAGCTAGGATTTTTATTATAATTACTTAAAAGTAAGTAACTTTTTTAATAATTATAAGTTTATTATTCGCTATTCTAACTACGCTTAGTTAGGGTAGCTAAATTATAGGGAGGGTATTAAGCTATAAAAGCCTTATTAATTAGATTTACTATAATGCCTCTAATTAATATATTAATAATATATTAATAACTTTTAATATAGCTTTTAATATATCTTAGTATTAATAAGACCGCTTTAGCTAGCGCTATAATATTTCTTTAAATTACTTAATTTAAAGTATTATAAAATAAAATAATCGCTAGCGGGTTTTATAATTTTAATAATTAGATAAGATTTATAATAACCTTTTTACTTTTTAAAGACTTAATTTTCTTTTTATATTATATTAGTTTATTAAGTTATATATAAGTTAATAAAATAACTTAAAATAATTAAAAGATATTTAATATTATAAGAGTATTTTTTAACTTATCTTTTAGTTTAAATAGCGAGATATCGTATTCTTTTAAAGCTTGAATTTTCTCTAATTTATATTACTTTTTAGCTAATTTAAGTTTTAAAAGTAAGTCTTAACTTTAACTTCTAAGGGTAATAATTAAATAGTTAGTCTTAAGATAAGTTTAGGAGGGATTAGTATATCTCTTAAAGTTAGATCTTCCCTAATATTATTATTAGGCTTTATACTTAGTATAACTAAGCGGTAGCGAATCTCTTACTTTAGTTTATCTTACTATAGTTTATCTAAGTTATTTAAGTTAAATTTTACTTTAAGGCGTAGTTTAGTTACGTAGCCTTATATAAGTTAAGAAATTAAGACCGCTTTTTTTTTCTAATAAAAGGTTTAAATATTAAGTTTTTAAGTAATATAAGTTTATCCTTATATAGAATTAATATTAAGCGTAGTAATATTTAAAGCTTTTCTATTTAAAGTTTTTATTATAAGTAATATTAATAATATCCTTATTATATATTTTACTAATAATTAAATATTTATATCTAAACTAATAATTATTAAATTCTTTATAGATAGTCTTAAGCTAGTATTTTACTATAGTTACTAGCGTTTTTATTTTTTTAATCTCTTTTATATAAGTTTCCTAATAAGTTTTCCGCTATTAAACTACTTTTTTATTAAATAAAGCTATTAATAAATAGTTATAGCTTATATAGCTTTATTTATTATATTTAAAATATTATTATAAATCTAAGTTAGGAGGTTAGTATTTAAGTTTTATACTTAGTAGTTTAAAGGCTTAAAGCTATTATAAAAAATTCTATATTATATATTTTTAATTTTACGCTTAAGTATTAGTTTATCTAAGTATACTTTATATAGTTAAATATCCGCTAATAAAATAGCCTCTTAAGTTTTATAAATATTTACTTAACTTACTTATAATTATAATATTAAATTATTTTATTAGTCTAGCTATCTTAGTTATTATCTTTTATTACTTAGCTATTACTTTTTCTAGATTTATTTTTATAGCTAGCACTCTATTAGTATTTTTCTTAATCTTCTTAAATATTATATTACGTAAGTTATATATAATAAGTCGAATATTAGACTAAGTTAAGCTTATTATTATTATTAATATCTTTTACTTACTATTAATATAAAGGCGCTTAATAATAGCTTACTTATATTATTTATTCTTATTTATATTTTTAATTATCCGATTTAAAAAATTAGTAAGAAAAATTTATTAAGTTTCTAATTTTACTTAATTATAAAAAGCCTTAGCTTATTTTATATTATTAGCTAATAACTCTCCTTTCTTATAACTAAACTTATATACTTTTATAATAAAAATACTCTCTATAACTAAGTTTACCTCCTTAAACTTATTTATAAATAAAGTTACTAACTCCGACTAGGTATAATCTTTATTATTTAACTTATTATATTAGTTAGCAGCCCTCCTAGCATAGTAGTTAAGCGTCTAAAGATATTAGTCTCCTATAAGAGAGGTAGTCGGTTCGAATCTAGCGGAGGGCACGGGTATTTTTTACCCTAACTATATAGCCGGGGTACGGTCCGACCCCGGCATAACCCCGGTAGGAGTAGTAACCCTGCCGGGCTCCTTCCCTCCCTTAGCAGGAGTAGTAACCTAGCTAAGGCTTAGGTAAGGTAGGGCGCGGGGTAAAGGTATAGTTAGATAATATAAGTTATTAGAGGAATAAGTCCCCTTTATTATTATTATTATTTATATACTAGGGGCCTTTATAATATCTAAAGCTTTTATAATATATTAAGTAGGAAAAATCTCTTAAAGTAGGGCAAAACCCCCTAACTATAAAGGAAAAGCTTACTATACGCTTATATAAGGGTATAGCGGTAGTTAGCGGCGGTATAGTATAATAAGCTTACTACCTAAAGGTAGTCTCGGATAATATAAGAAAATAAGGTAAGGAGGGGAGGGTAGAGAAAGGAAAGTTCGTAAAGTATAGGGCGGAAAGAGCGGGGTAATATAGCGTAGCGGCGTAGCGCGGGGCGGTGCGGGGCGGTATAGGGCGGTATAAAATAAGGCGGTACGGGGCGGGGCGGAGGAAGGAAAGTCCGAGAGGGGGTAAGGTAAAATAGCGGGGTAGCCGCTTTATTATATATTAGTAATTAAAAAGGGGGGGGGCTATATTTTTTTCTCTTTTACCTCCTTTTTCCTTTCCTCTTTTTCTTTTTTTTATTATTTTTAGAAAAAGGTGCGTTTCTAACCCCCTCCCTTAACCTTTTCTTTTAACTTTTATAATAAAGGGAAAATAAAGAGGTTACGTAGCTATACTAATAAAGTAATAGTAACGAATATACCTAAGATTATCCGTAATAAGCCTCGTAACCTTTTTTATATTATATATATAGCTTAATTAGCTAACCGTAAAATTTTATACTAAAAGTAATAAAGTAAGTAATATTATATAGCGCTAGCTATATATAAAGCTAATAAAATATATAAGCTTATAATTAGCTAATTATTATAATTATACTAAGGCCTAATATAAATATTAAAAGGTAAGTAATATTAAAAGTTAGGCTAAAATTAAAACTTAGAATACTAATAAAGTTATAGATATATTTAAAAAAGTTATATACCGCTATAATAGAAATAGCGTAATATATTAGCGAAGGAGAATAGCTAAGTAGCTTATTAGTAAATATAAAGCGGGGCGGAGTAAAGCGGAGCGGAGTTTTAAATATAGCTAATAGTAAGTAATAAAAAAGAATTTAAATTAACCTATATAATACGTAAAAGCGGAATAAAGTATTAGAGCTTTAACTTAATATAATAATAATAATAGTATAAATAAGCGCCCTAATAAAGTTAGCCGCTTTAGCGGCTACCTCTAATATTACTCTTATTATAATAATTATTAATACTCCTCCTTAAGAGTCTTATATACTAATATTAGCTTACTTTAGAATATTAAGCGGATAGATAATTATTAGTATAAGCGGAGTAAAAGGCGGAGAAAAGGGCGGAGCGATAATAATAATAGCGGCGGTAATAAATATAATAATTAGACCGTAAGCGAAGTAAGCGGTAATAGTAAATATAGAGGAGAAAGTAAAAATAATAGCGGAGGGCGTAATAGCGGAGGCGCTAGCTTAGTTAATAATAGTTATAGTAATAATAATAAAATTTATAGCGGAGGCGAGGGAGGCGGTACTTATAATAATAATAATTACTATTATTATTATTATTACCGCTTAAAAAAATTATATTATAAAATTCTTATAAAAATTTTAGTTAAAAATATAAGTAAAAATATAAGATTTCTAATTTTTTATATATAATATAGCGTATAATATCGATTAAATTCTAAGTAATTTTAATTAAGCGGTAGCGGATTATATTAAAATTAACTAATTTAAATATATTTCGGAAAATATTTTTAAGCTTTAGCGTATTTTTAACTTAAATTACCTAAAAGCGGAGCGGGAGCCGGTACCGAAAAAGAAATCGGAGGCGGAGGAGGATAAGGTAGCGGCCTAAACGCTAATTATTATTATATTAATATCGGGGAGCGAGTTAAATTAGATAATAATTAAAGGTAATAAGGAGGGGGCGGATAAAGTTAAGGGGGCGGGCGGAGTAGAAAAAAAGGTAAGCGGAGCGGAGGTAATAAGAAGCGCGAAGGAGAAAGGCGGAGAAGTAACGGAGCCGAAGCTTAAGCTAAACTTTATTTAAATACTAAAGCTTTCTTTTATAAAGTCCGCGTTAATAGCGTTAAAGCGCGTAGCGGAGAGTAATAATAATAGCTTAAAAAATAAGCTTACGAATATTAGAGGTACTATTAAGCGTAGAAGATAAGGTAAAAGGCGGGGTAAGAAAAGGGGTAAAAAGGCTAAGCGGGCTAAATAAGGCTAAGCGGAGCGGGGGGCGGAGGTAAAAGTAAAATATAAAGTAAATAAATAGTAATAATTATATAGTAAAAATATTAAAAACTATCCCCTACGCCTAAACCTTACGCTTAAGTATTTTAATATACTTAAATATTATAAAGTAATAAAAAGAGGTTAAACTAGCGGAGGCGTTATAAGTAAATAAACTATAAGGCGAGAAAGCTTATAATAGCTTTATAATTAAAAGCTTTATTAAAGTCCCTATAGTCTTAAATTAAACTTATAAGAAGTATAAGTAAAAGCGTTCTTTTATAAGTAATAAGCTTATATTATAAAGTAAAGTAAGCTGCTATCTTATTTTTTTTACTATTATAAAAGTAATAAAGGGTTAAGATTATAAAAATATTATAAGTATAAAAGAACTTATTAAAGCTAATTTTATTATTATAAAGCTAAGTTAGGGCGCTACTAAGGAATTTCGGAAAACCCTAATAGATTTATAAGGCGTTACTAAGTTTTAATCGAGGCAGTTTATTAGTAAGGTATCCGGAGAACTAGCTATATTTTTAAAGCCTTCTCTTTTTAAAGTTTTAGTAAAGCTACTACTCTTTATAGAGGTAAGATTTTAAAATTTTAGGGGATTAAGAGAAAATATCTAAAATCCGTACCTAAGTAATAAAGGAGGATTAGAGGGATTTAAGAAAAACGTAAGTAAAGCGAGGCTAACCTTTACGTTATTAGCGAAGGTATATAAAGATTCTCTTTAAAGTAGAGCGGATATAAGCTATAAGTTTTTTAATATAAAAAAGTTAGTAGCTATAAGTAGCGCGGTAAGATAAGTAAATATTAATAAGGGGGACGAAAAACTTAAACTTAACGTAATAGGAAAAAATAGCTTAGTACGCCTCGGAGATAATACGAAAGTATTTAAACTAAGTTATAGCTAGCTATTAAAAGATAAAGCTTTTAAGTTTACCGCTTAGCGGGGTCGGAGCGGAGTAAACTATAGCGCTAAAAGCGATAACGGACTTAATAACTTTAATATAAATTTCCCTTACTTAGAGGAGTAAGAAGCCTTAAGTAAATAATATAAGTTCGGTTAGGGCTAGCTATTAGTAATTAAGCTTTTTTATAAAATAGCGGAGGTAAAGTTTTTATTAAAGCTTATAGTAAATTTAAACCTTAAGTATATATACCTTTTATATAAGTTAAATAGTAATCTTATTAAAAACTAGCGGAGTTATATTAGCAAAGCGGGCTTTTATAAAATAAAGGAGCTTACTTTTAAGTAACTAGAAGGTTATTTCGTACTCTGCTACTTAATTCTAATAAATACCCTAAGCTTATTCGAGCTAATAGTAAACTTAAGTAAAAGTACGCTTAATATTAAAAATATTAATATTATTTATAAATCTAATAGTAAGTATACTAATCGCTTATTCTAAGCGTTTATAAAAAGATAAAATATATAAAATAAATAGTACTAAAAAGAGTAGGGAGCCTTAAAAAACTTCGGTAAAGATAGGGAAAAGGTTCGATAATTTACTATTAACTTTTAAATAGGAGGTATAGTTAAAAAGATAAGAGCGGAGGAAAGCTATAATCTATCTAAGGAAGCTAAAAAAGTTAAGGATTTCTATTAGCTTAAAGTATAAAATATAGTTAAAAGCGCTTATTATATTTAGTATTAAGAGGGAAGCGGAGCCTTAGAGGCTTTAAGTAATACGGATAAACTCTATTAGGAGGAGTAAAGCGCTATTAGTAAACTAGTTAAAATAGTTACCTATCTAACTTTATAGTAAGACTTCCGTAAACTCCGCTATATAAGATATTTTTTTTATAATTATAATTTTAAAGATTTTACTTATAATATTAAGAAGGGAGATAAGATAGTAGCTACTTAGAATTTAATAAACTTTTAAGCTTTTACCTACTTTCTAAAAAACTATAATATTAAAGGTCTAATATTAAGTAAGGAAATATCTATAGGTAATATATCCTTAAAAAAGCTTTATTAAAACTACTATAAAAAGTTAACTATAACTTTTTAGGAAGCTAATAGGGATATTATCGGGCTTAGCAGATTTCTATAATATAATACCGAAGAGGGCAGAGTAGACCTTATTTTTAGTAACTTAAAAGGGAATATTTATTAAGGGGAAGGGGTTAAGGATAGGGAGGTGCGGGGTATTCTCTAAAAAATAAGGAAAGAATTTATAAGCTAGGAGCTCCGACTTTTCGAAGAAAGACGATTAGAGGGTAAAGTCCGTATTTTATTAAAAAGGAGAAATATATATAAGCTCCGAAAAAGCCTAGCTACGAAATCTTACTTATTAAGCTATAAACTATATAATATTAAGGTCGCTACTTATAAAGGCGAGAAATTATCTTTAGTTATCCCTTTTTACTTTTCTAATAAACGATTTTTATTATATTATAGCGTTTTAGTACGCTTATTAGTAATTAAAATCTAACTACGCCCGCTAATACTACTTAGCACGCTTTGTATCTAAAATTATAAAAATAACTTTTAAAGTTTATTATAGGTATAAGTAAGGACCGTATTATTAGGGTAATTTCGGAACTATTAAGCTAGTTATAATATTTAGTTACTTATATAGCTATATTACTAACTTTTTAATATCCGCTATAAACTCTACTTAAATAGCGGAAAATAAGAGTCGGTTTTTTACTTTTACTTATAAGATATTAAAGTTAAAATATTTCTAATATAATATTAGTATAAAATCTAAAAAGGGAGAGGTTATAAAAAATATAAATTAGGGGATATAGTTAAAGCTAAGAAGATTAAGGTTTAGGCTAAGGTATATAAGAAAGTAATTAAGCGTATTTTAAATTAAGTTAATAATATTAATCCTCCGCTTATATATTTTTTAGGTAATCTTATAAGGAGGGGTAAGGAGTTCGAGGCGGAGTTAGTAAAAAGCGGAGAGAAGCTTTACGGAGTAGGGGGAGGTGCGATTATAAAGGTCTTAGAAAAGATAATAAGTATTAAAGTCGCTAAGGATAACTAGCAGAGTAGAGTTAGAGGCGGAGTATAGAGAGGGAGGAGGGGGTAGTAAGCGTAGGAGAGGTTTAGTATATATTTTAAATAGCGGGGAGTAAATTATAAGTATTTAAAATTTATTATAGAAAAATATTTTAGTAAGGTTAGGCCTTATTATAAGGTCTTAGTTATAAATTTCGTATTATTTATATATATAAAAAAAAGCTTTACCTTTACTTTAAATAAAGCGGTAAGGAGTAAGTTTTAGAAATAAAAAGCGATTATATATATTAAGCTAAAATTCTTATATAGCGATAATATTATAACTTTCCTTACTAAATAAAGTAAGCTAAATAAAGCGGTTAATCTTTTATATATTTTATAATAAAGTTATAATTCTTATAAAAATTAAATATTAGGAATAGTTATTTATAATTATTTTAATAGCGTAAGGTTTATAAATATAAACTCTACTTAGAATTATTATAAAGCTAGTTATAAGTTATAAAATCTATTATACGGCTTATAGCTATTATAAGTATTATTAAGTTAAGAGCCTCTCGGGGAGACTTAGGTAAGTAGCGTATTATAAAATAAGCGCTAAGGCGTATTTTTAAGGGATCTATAATACGCTCGCTTCCTTAGGAAGATAGTAATAAAGCTTTCGCTATCCTTATAAGGTTACCGCTAAGTAAGGGCTAGAGGTTAAGTAAATTACGATAATTAGAAAAAGTAAAGTTTATTAGGGAAGTTAAACTTAGTATAGCTTTACTATTTCCGGGACTCCGGGTAATTTTTTAACTATATAGAGTATATACCTTTATATAAAATATAATAGCGGGGTCTCTCTCCCTTCTATATAGGGCAGTTCTCTTCTCCGCTATTATATAAAGTAGCTATATAGTATTTATATTAAGGGGGCTCCTAGTAATATTTAATAATATATCTAAATTAAAAGTATTTATAATATTATTTAAGGTATATAGAGTCCTTATAAAGTTTATAATAAATTATCTTTACGTTTATAATTATTCTATTTAAATAAAGCTTATTTATATTTTCTACGCTACCTAAGCTTATAATAAGATAAGTTTATAAAATATCTCCGCTAAAAGTATATTAAAGTTAGAGTATTTTCGCTTAAACTACGTTAACTTTATTTACCTCCTTAATATTATTAAGTAGCGCGTTATAGTTACGGTTAGCTACTAAGGTCCGAATACCCTTAGCGATAATAATATAAGTTTAATATATACGCTTAGCCTCCGCTTTAAAAGCTTAAGCTACTTACTTATCCCTTAAAGTAAGGTTTTTATACTCCGGGTTAAATATAATTATAAGGTCTCCGCTAAAAAGTTAGCGTATAGTAACTATTATAAAATAGCTTATAGCCTCGTTAATTTTCCGGATAATTTCTTAGGGAGTAGGCGCCGGAACTCCTTTAATTATTAGGATATCTTTTACTAATATAAATACCTCCCTCTCCGTTTTTGCCGGAACTAGGCGTATAAGGGGCGCCGCGGGGGGGGCGAAGTTCGGGGTAAAGCTTACGATTACGCTAGCTTAAATTAAAACTTTAAGAGTAAAGTCTAACCCCTTACTTATTACCTTATAAAAGGTAACTTCGACTAATTTTTAGATAGTGCGGGAAATAATAATAGGTAAGCTAAATAAGTTTTTAAAAGCTTATTAGCGCTATTAAAGCTTAGTAAACGCTATATTAAGGATACCTTATATAGGGCGAAAATCTTACGCGGAGATTATTCTAATAAGTTTTTTATATATAGATTTTAAGATAAGATTTATTAAGGTCCGAAAAATATTAATAAATAGGTTATCGGAGTTAGTAGCCGTATTATATTAACTTTTACCTATATACGGATATTATCGGGATTAGTTAAGCTCCCGGGTTCCGCTATCGAGTATTATTAGCACTAATAGCGGACTAGGAGGCGGGCCGCCCCGCGACCCTATATTTAAGGCTATTCCCTTAGCGGAGTCAGACTCCGAGAGGTAGAAAGTATTAAATTCTCGTAATATTATAGCGTTAAAAATAAACGGGGACCCTAATTATCTAAAGTTATAAAAAAGTTAAGTCCCCTTTAATAGCGATTATAATCTAGTAATAAAGTATAATTATAAAATAATATATCTTCGCTACGGTATTTACCGATATATATACTAGAATTATTTAGAACTTAAATAAGATATATAATAAGAAATATAAGTACCTCTCGCTTAGGACTAGCGTAACTTCGGATATTTCCTATAACGATTAAGCTTTCCGATATAACGTAATTAGCTTATAAGCTAGCTAAATATATTAAGTAAAGGGTTTTCCCTTAGGCACTCCGGTTTTTCCTCTCTATTAAACGATTATATACTTAGATACTTATATAAGTTACTAAAGTAATATAATATATATATATATTAGTTAGTAGCCTTATTATAAAAACCTAAAAAGAAGATCTCTTTAATAATAATATTATATATCTCTTTTTAAATACTTAATAATATTATATTAGTATTATATTAATTAAGGTACCTTTTAGCTAAGATATTTTTAAGTATCTTATAAATAGCTTAAGCCCTAATAGTAAAGCTAACGCTATAATAAAATAACGCTTACTTTTTAGTTTAATAATACTCCTTTATATTAATACTAAATATATAATTATTAAACTAATTTAATTTACTAAGGGAAAAGGATAAAATAAATAATATAGTAAACTTTTTAATAAACTAAATAAACTTTATAATAAACTTATATTATATATTATTTTCTAATCTTCTATTTTAAGGCGCTTTTTAAATATATTTTAATAATTTACCTTTATTTATAATACTTATAATTACTAAAAGTTTTATAAAATTAAGTTTTTTTTATTAAATATATATATTTCTTTAAATTAAAAGATTTCTAATATTAGTTTATTTAAGAAGATTATATACTTTTAACCTTTTTTTTCTATATTTTTCTTATCTTAATTATTTCCAGCGATAATAAAGAAAAGAAAAAAAGGGAAAGATTATCTATACTTACGGGGTTTTCTTATATTCTCTTATCCTCCTTCCTCCCCTTATTCTCGCTTATATAGTCTTTCTTACCTTACTTACTATAAGGCTATTTTTCTAGTAATAATAAATAGCTATAATTAAACTTATTTTAAGTAGCTCCCGCTTAACTTAATTAAAACTCGCTTTATTTCCTAATTTAGTAATCTATTAAAATTCTTAAATACTTAGCTATTATTACTAAATAATATTATTATCTTAACTTTATAGCTTATATAATAATATGCTAAATCTTAGTCTTATTACTATAAAATCCCTTATTTAGTCTTAAGTTAAAAGATTAGATTAGATTATTTAATATTATACGTTAGCGTAACGAAAGTAATAATCTCTTTATATTAGTCTAATAGTAAGTCTAATAATAATAATTATACTAAGTTCCTTTTTCCCTTCCCTAATCTTCTAATCCCTTATCTTTTAATGCTTATCTAATAGCACCTAAGTTATACCTTATATAACTTAAGAGATAGGAGATATCTTAGGAAGGAAGAAGAAGGTATAGGGGTTATATATTATCTAGCTAAATAGTCGCTCTTCCTTATATAAAGTAGGAAAAGTATCTATTATTAATTATATATAATTTAGGTTACTTTTGCTTCTCTTACTTATATATATATATATATAAATACTACTTAATATTAACTTATATAGTTTTAGTTATAAAGCTATTATAGTCTCTTATAGCTAATATAAGAGAGAGTTTTTTAATAATAATATTATATATATAATTAGTTATAATAACTTTTAACTTTAAAAAAAACTTAACTTATAAATAAAGTAATAAGTAAATTTATAATATTAAAGTTAAAAAATATAGCTATATTATTATTATTAAACTAGTAAATTATTAAGTAAGATATTATTTTTAAAACTTTATTAATAACTTATATTATATTTTTTAAAGTTTTATTAGTAATATTACTTAATATATTATTAAAGTATAATATAATATCTTTTTAATATTAAAATAAAATTTATTTCTAAAGTTTAAAATAAAGTTATAAAGCTAATATAACCTAAGCTTATATTTTTAAATATTAATTTTTAGCTAATAAATAAAAAAGTATTTTATATATAATATTAATAATTATATACCTAATATCTTTAATATAAAAATTTTTAATTATAGCTATATTTATTTACTTAAGTTTTTATTTAAGGTATTTTATATTTTTTTATTATAGCTTAAATTAATTAAAATAAGTTTACTAAAGTAAGGCTTAATAAAGTTATATATAGTTATTTTCTTAAAATATTAATAAAAACTTAAAAAGGTTTTTATAAGTTTATTATATTTTATTTATTATATTATAAGTAAACTTAGCTACCTTAGCGCGTAGTTATGCTTAGTATTTATTTAGATTTTTTTTACCGCGTCTTCTTTTACTATCTTTACTATTACCTTAATTAGGAGGCAGGAGGGCTATAGCTTATAGCTTAAATTCTATACTATTTATAAATTTATAAATAACTTATTATTATTCTTAAGTTTATACCTATTTTAAGTATATTATTAATTTTTTTAAATAATATTTAATTATTATTATAATTAAGCGGACCCTTAATAAAGTTTTAAATAATATTTTAATATAAGGAATAATAAATATAATAATAAAAACGCGTAATTAAGCGCGACGGGCGTATAACTTATTATATACTTAGAGGCTATCTCGGATCTAACTCTATTATACTAATACTAAGTACACTACTATTGCCCCTCTTATACTAATCTGGTAGGCTAGGCACACGGACCTGACCGGGCTCGAGCCCTAGTAGGTTAGGCCTAGGACTTGACCCACGACAATTCTTAATAAATTGGGCGTTCTGCAAAATTCTTTGTTCCCTGTCACTAGACAAAGGACACGCAAGTTCACCTTGCGGATAAATACCGCTAAATGTCTGTCTGCGGCAAGTATCAGTTTAAACTGTGAGTTTTACCGTTCACCGACTTAATCACAATCACCGCACCCACATACGCCCCAATTTCCTTTCAAGACTTGATGATTTTTTCTACGTTACCTGCGTGATCCCTGAATGCTTCACTAAACATGCACTACCATCTGATCTTACACTTGTCAATTCCTTCGTTCGTTACTTCGTCTCTAGTCATTTCTAACCACTTGCAGAGTTTACTTCGTGTCTATTGTCCCCGCGGAAAGAATTCCGGTACGTAAATACTGAAATTTCTTGCTACTTCTCAGGGCAGGGAACATCGTCATAGCACTATGATGCATTATCTATTATCCAGTTCTGCTACTGAAACATCATTCTTGATGAGACCTTACTCTACTATTATATGTCTGACGTGCTCTTTCATTCTTTTCCGACATGTCGCTGGAAGTATTTAACATCTATTCCTGACTAACATCCGCGCAGTCTCACCGCAAAGAACAGTTTATTCGACCTTGACTTTTCGTAATCATAGGGTGGAGATCGTCGATATATGTACATATGTACACATGCATATACTATTACCTATAGATATATAATTATAACCGCCTCTGGCCCTGATATATACATATATATAGTCCTCCTGGGTAACTATTTCTTCTATATGTTAGCTGGAGAGGCTTATGAGGAAACGATGCCAGATTCTGAATATGAGACTAAGCAGTATGTCTAGGGTAAGGAGACTGGAAGGTCTGAGGTAAATAGTTAAGCATTTCCAAATATATAGGTTAATATCTTGTCTAGAGTAGTTATTAAACAACCGGCCGCGCACAAACATCGAACACACACATTCTGCAGCATGTAGAGCGGTCCGGATATTATGAGACATCCACCCCTTAAGTCAGCTCAAACCCTAGTAGGTCTGGCCCTAGACCTAACATATAACACCTCCCCTAAGGCCGGGCAGGTTAAAAGGATAACTATCGTGATATTATTTAATAGTATTTAAACTATCAGAACCTCCCCTATTCCTTTATATAGCTAAATTTAGCTACTATATAAACTATTAATTTTTACTTAAGTATAAGCCTTTTATAAAGCTATTTATAATTATATTTATTATATTAATTTATTATAAATTAAATTAGCTTTATTAATAATATAATATAATTTATTTATAATAAAGATTAATATATTATATATACACTTTATCTAGTAAGATAATAATAGTTAACTTCGTATTCTAACTATTTATAAATATTAAAAGAGGCTTTTTTTTATTTATATTTTATATTAAAAATTAAATATATTAGTCTCTTATAAGCGAGGCAGTTAGTTTAAATTAAGTAGAGGGTATAAGTATTTTTTACCCTAACTATATAGCTAAGGTACGGTCCGACCCTAGCATAACCCTAGTAGGATTAGTAACCCTACTAGGTCCCTTCCCTTCCCTTAGTAGGAGTAGTGCCTAGCTAAAGCTTAGGTAAGGCATGGGGTAAGTATAGTTAATAATAAAAGTAAGTTATTAAGAGACTAAGGACCCCTTAGTAATAACTATAAGCTACCTTAATAGCTAAAAGGCTAGGGACTAATTTAGTAGTAAATTATAATTATAAAATTATAAAGTTAAGTTAATTTAATCTTTATTATAATATTTACTAATATATATATTAGAATTTCCTAAAATTAAAATAATATTAATAATAAAAGGTATAAATACTTTTTACTAAATATTAGTATAATTTTAAATAATACTTATAATAGTTAAAACTTTTTAATATAATAAATTAGCTTATTTACTAACTAATAATATTAAGTAGAAGGTTTTTCTCTAAGCTTTTTAATTTCTTCTTTTTATTAAATAATTTATACTATAATACCTTATAAGTTATTAATATAATATAATATAATTATAAGGTATTCTAGCTAAGATATATAAAGTAAATAATAATATTAGTATTATAAATAAAGATTTTAAGCTAAGGAGAAAAAATAAAAAAGAGAAAAACTCTTATAAGTAAAATTCTAGTAAAATATATAAAGGTATATATTAGTAAGTATAAGAGAGAGTATAGTAAAATCTTAGTAAAAAAGCGATTATATTTCTTAGTAATTTCCCTTAAGATTTTTCTAAGTAATTTTATAATAAGGTTTCTAAACGTTATATATATATTAAATTATATTAGGGACTTATAAGGTATCTAAGCATATATAATTTAATAGAGAGGAAAAACTAAAAGGCTTAGAGAAAAACCTCTTACTTAATATTATTAGCTAGCTAGTAAGCTAAATTTATTATATCGGAAAACTTAATTATTATAAGTATTATCTAAAATTACGCTAATCCTAAGTAAGAGGTACTTATACTTTTTATTATATATCTTATCTAAAATCTAAGTAATTCTAGTATATATATTAGTAATACTTAGCGAAAGTTTTAAAATTAGCTAATTAACTTATTTTATAATTATACTTTATTATTAATTTAGTTCTTAGCTTTCTAGCTATTAAGATAGCTTATAATCGCTATTAAAAGGTTTCTAGTCCTTTTATAATTTATATTATTATAGCCCCCCTAACTATATTTATTTTAAACCTGGCAGGGTTACTACTCCTGCCAGGGTTATACTAGGGTCAGACTATACCCTAGCTTATATAGTTAGGGTGAAAAAAACACTTATACCCTCCGCCGGATTCGAACTGACTGCCTCGCTTATAAGAGACTAATATCTCTAAGCGCTTAACTATTACGCTAGGAGGGCTTTCTAAGAGTTATATAAATATAATTAAAAATTTTTAAAAATTACTATAAAATATTTAAGGGAAATCCTTAAGGGAAATCCTTATAAGTATTAGTATATAATATTACTACCTAATAAAAGTTTTAATATACTTATTAAAATTAATAATATTTATTATATAAAGGGGTGCTTAGAGAAATTATAATATTATTTTAGTTATTATTCTTATAATTATAATTTATAATAGCGGCTTTAATTTAGTATTAAAGATTAACTAGCAGGCTAGTAATAGTAAGAAAGCGGTTATAAAATTCCTTAAAAGCTATTAATATATATTAAGAATTTCTAATAAAGTATTATATTTTATTTAAGTTATAATTACGTTAGTAAACTTAATACTTTAACTAATAATATTATTTTATAATATAAAATTAAAAGATTTAGTTTACTTTTTATTTAAGTATATTATTAATATTCTCTAATTTAGTAAAAGGCGTTTTTTACTTAAGTAAAAAGTTTATAATAGCTTTCTAAAAATAGTTATTATAAAATAAGTTTATTATTTAATAGCTTTTTAATAAGTTAAAAATATAGCTATAGCTTTATTTTTTTAATAATTATAAAAATCCTTAACTATTATATATTAAAGTATATTATAAAAGTAATTAAAAAAAGCTTTTATAGCTAAAAAATAGCCCTCCTAGCGTAGTAGTTAAGCGTTTAGAGATATTAGTCTCCTATAAGAGAGGCAGTCGGTTCGAATCCGGCGGAGGGCACGGGTATTTTTTACCCTAACTATATAGCCGGGGTATAGTCTAACCCCGGCATAACCCTAGTAGGAGTAGTAACCCTACTAGGCTCCTTCCCTCCCTCGGTAAAAGTAGTAACTTAGCTAAGGCTTAGGTAAAGTAAGGCGCGGGGTAAGGGTATAGTTAGATAACGTAAGTTATTAGAGGAATAAGTCCCCTTTAATAGCGATTATAATCTAGTAATAAAGTATAATTACGAAGTAATATATCTTCGCTATAATATCTGCCGATATATATACCGGAATTACTTAGAATTTAGATAAGATATACGATAAGAAGTATAAGTACCTCTTACTTAGGATTAGCGTAATTTCGGATATTTCTTATAATAATTAAGCTTTCCGATATAACGTAATTAGCTTATAAGCTAGCCGAATATATTAAGTAAAGGGTTTTCCCCTAAGTATTTTAGTTTTTCCTCTTTATTAAATAATTATATACTTAGATACTTATATAAGTTACTAGAGTAATATAATATATATATATATAGCTAAGAAATATCTAATTATTAATTATAAAATTTACTAAGTAATGCTTCCTATTAGCTTAAGTTTTTTACTTATTATATATTTTCTTAGCTATAGCTTACGCTTATAATTATATTTTCTATACTTAAGCGATAAGTTTATAAGTTATAATAATAAAGCTTAAAATGTTTAAAAAGTTTAGAAAGCTAAAAATTAAAAAAGGGTTTTAAATTTCCTTTCTAAAAATAACTATAAATAGCGCTATATTAATTAATATATACTATAATAAGTTATATATAAAGTTTAGCATAAAAAGGAAAATCTATTAATTATTTTAATATTTACTTATAGAAAATTAAAGCTTTTAGTTTAGGTATTAATATTAGAATATATATATCGCTAGCTACTTAAGAATATAATACGCGTTAAATACGCGTAGCACGTATTATAAAGATTATTATTTTTATATAAATAAAATAAAAAGTTAGGGATATATATAAAAAAAGTCGAACTTAAAATAATACTAATTTAAAATTAGTATAATTTTAATATAATATATAATTTTAATATAATATATAATATTAATATAATAAGAATCTTTATAAATTTAAAAACTTTTATAACTTTAAATAATAAAGGTCCTTATTTATACTTAACGCTATAATATTATAAGAATTTAGTGCTTTCTGCCTCTCAGAGTCTAACTCCGCTAAGGAAATAACTTTAAACGCGAGGTTATAAGGCAGTCCGCCTCCTAGTCCGCTATTAATACTAATAATACTTAATAATAAAACTTAAAAGCTTAACTAATTTTAATAATACTTATATATAGGTAAAAGTTAATTTAATACTATTATTAACTTCGATAACTTATTTATTAATACTCTTTAAATTTTAATAAATTTTATCTTAAAATCTATATATAAAAAACTTATTAAGGTAATCTTTATATAAGATTTTTACCTTATATAAGGTATCTTTAATATAGCGTTTATTAAGCTTTAGTAACGCTAATAAGCTTTTAAAAACTTATTTAGCTTTCCTATTATTATCTCCCGCGCTATTTAAAAATTAGTTAAGGCCGCTTTTTATAAGGTAATAAGTAAGAAATTAGATTTTTTTCTTAGAGCTTTAACTTAGGCTAGCGTAATTATAAACTCCGCCCCGAACTTTGCCTCCTTTATAGCGCCCCTTATATAGCTAGTTCCGGCGAGAATAGAGAGGGAGGTATTTATATTAATAAAAAATATTCCGGTAATTAATAGAGTTTTAGCGCTTACTCCCTAAAAGGTTATCTAGAAAATTAATAAAGCTATAAGCTATTTTATAATAGTTACCGCGTGCTAATTTTCTAGCGGTAATCTTATTTAATTTAAAATATAAAAACCTTACTTTTAAAAATAAATAAGTAGCTTAAGCTTTTAAAGCGGAGGCTAAGCGTATATACCGAACTTATATTATTATCGCTAAGGGTATTTAAACCTTAATAGCTAATTATAACTATAATACGTTACTTAGTATTATTAAGAAGGTAAATAAAGTTAATATAGTTTAGGCGAAAATATTTTAACTTTAGCATACTACTAGTAAAGAAACCTCGCGGACTTATCTTATTATAAGCCTTAATAGCGTAAAGGATATAAATAAGCTTTGCTTAAATAAAGTAATTATAAATATAAAGATAATTTATTATAAATTTTATAAGGATTTTATACGCCTTAAGTAATATTATAAATATTTCTAATTTAAGTATATTATTAAATATTATTAAAAGCCTCTTTATTATAAATACTACGCGGCTACTTTATATAATAGCGGAGAAGAAAATTACCTTATATAGAAAGGAGAAAAACCCCGCTATTATATTTTATATAAGAGTATATACTTTATATAGTTAAAGGACTACTTAAAATCTTAGAAATAGTAAAGCTATACTAAGTTTAGCTTCCTTAATAAACCTCGCCTTTTCTAATTATTATAAGCTACTTATCCTCTAGCCCTTATTTAGCGGTAACTTTATAAAGATAGTAAAAGCTTTATTATAGTTTTTTTAAGGAAATAAGTATATTATAAATCCCTTAGAAATATACCTTAGCGATTTTTCTATAATATATTATTTACTTAAGTCTCCCTAAAAGGCTCTTAACTTAGTAATACCTAGGGAGGCTATAAGCTATATAATAAACTCTATAACTTATAACTAGCTTTATAATTCTAAGTAGAGTTTATATTAATAAACTTTATATAATTAAAATAATTATAAATAACTATTTCTAATATTTAGTTTTTATAAAAATTATAACCTTATTATAAAATATTAAAAAAATTAATTACTTTATTTAGCTTACCTTATTTAATAAGGAGAGTTATAATATTATTATTATATAAGAATTCTAGCTTAATATATATAATCGCTTTTTATTTCCTAAACTTACTTCTTATTACTTTATTTAAGGTAAAGGTAAGGCTTTTTTTTATATATATAAATAATATAAAGTTAATAATAAAAACCTTATTATAAAGCTTAATTTTACTAAAGTTTTCTTTTATAATAAGCTTTAAGTATTTACTATTTACTCCCTACTATTTAGAATATATATTAAACTTTTTTTACGCTTATTACCTCCTCCTCCCTCTTTATATTTTACCTCCGCCTCCGCTTTATTAATTATCCTTAGCGATTTTAGTACTTATTACCCCTTTTAGGACTTTTATAAATATATTTTCCTTTACTTTATAAAGCTTCTCTCCGCTTTTTACTAACTCTACTTTATACTTTTTACCTTTTTTTATAAAATTACTTAAGAGGTATATAAGTAAAGGGCTAATATTATTAACTTAATTTAAAATACGTTTAATTATTTCCTTATATATTTTAGCTTAGATTTTAATTTTTTTAGCTTTAATTATATCTTTTAGTTTATATTATTTATTACCTCTCCCTTTTTAAACTTTACTTTAATATTATATTAGAAATATTTTAACTTTAATATCTTATAAATAAAAGTAAAAAACCGCCTTTTACTTTCCGCTATTTAAGTAAAGTTTATAATAAATATTAAAAAATTAATAATATAGCTATATAATTAATTAAACGCTATAGCTAGCTTAATAATTTCGAAATTACCTTAATAATATAATTTTTATTTATACTTATAATAAACTTTAAAAATTACTTTTAAAATTTTAAATATAAAATATATTAAGTAATATTAGTAAATATAGCTAAATTTTAATTATTAGTGAATATATTAAGATATTATAATATAATAAAAATTATCTATTAAGAGAGTAAAAAAAGATAATTAAAAGCGATTTTTTACTTTTATAAATAGTAACTTTAATATTATATAATTTATAGCTTAGTAAGTAAAACTTTATAGCTAGGCTTTTCCGAAGCTTATATATACTCCTTTTTTTTAATAAGATATAAACTCCGCTTTTTAATTATCTTTCTCTAAAAAATTAAAGCTCTTAGCTTATAAGTTCTTTCCTTATCTTTTAGAAAATACCTTATATTTTCTTATCTCTAACTTTTTCCTATTAATAAATATTCCTTTTTAAGTTATTAAAGATAAAGTTTAATTTATTATTTTTAATATTATATTATAAAAATCCGCTAAGCTTAATAATATCCTTATTAGCTTTTTAAAAAGTTATAAATAACTTTTTAAAATAATCCTAATTAAGCTTTTTTAAAGATATATTATTTATAAATATTTCCTTACTTAATATTAGATTTTTAATATTATAGTTTTTCGAAAAGTAGGAAAAAGCTTAGAAATTTATTAAACTCTAAGTAGCTACCGCCTTATTTCCCTTCTTAATACTATAAATAAAATCTTTAAAATTATAATAATAAAGAAAATATCTTATATAGCGGAGTTTATAAAAATCTTATTATAAAGTTAGATAAGTAACTAGCTTAATTAGTTTATTAATAGCGCCCTATTTTTTTTAATAAAGTTTATTTATACCGCTTAAAGCTTTTAAAGCTTTACCTCCTTTTTAATATTAAGTATAATAAGTATTTTTAATTATATTTTATATTTTAAGCTAATAGAAATCTTTAACTTTTTTAGCTTTTTTAGATAAATTATAGCTTTTCTCCGCTCTTACCCTTTTAATTATACCTCCCGCTTAAAAGCTAATAATAGATTATTAAACCTTTTTTTTATTTTTATTAAAATCTTTTAAAGCTCCTTACTTTTCTTAGTACTTTTTATCCTATATATTTTATTTTTTTATAAGCGCTTAAAATAAGTAATTAATATACTTATTATTAAATTTATAAATAATATTAATATTCTTAATATTAAGTATATCTCCGCTTAAGTTTATTATAAGCTTAAATAAGCTTAAAATATTTATTATAATTAAGTAGTAAAGTATAAAATAACCTTTTAGCTATTTAAAAGTATATATAAGGGATTAGTTTATAACTAATCGTGGCTAGATAAGGGGGATTATAGCGGATATATTTAGGTTTTCCTAATAGCGCTTAGTTATCGCGCGGGGTATATAGCTAGCTTAGGAAAGGGGCTTCTCTCCCTTTTTCTTCCTCTCTTCGATAGCTTTAATTATAACTCTACCTTAGCTTACTTCTATAGTCGCTTTAGTAAAACCTTTATATTAATTAAAGCTCCTCTTACCGCTAACTAAACGTAAAAGTAAGATCTTAGTATAGAACGCCGTTAAATTCTACTTATATTAGAGCTACTCTTAGCTTATTCCGGCCTAAACTTTTAGCTAGCCGCTATACGTGCTAAATTTACGATTAACGGAGCCGTAATTAGGGAGCCTAAGTCCTAGTTTTATTATATCTTTTCTTATCTTAGTACTTTTTAGTAAATATTTTTTCCGTACGTTATTATAGCTATAGATTTTTCTTATTAGCTTAAAGCTTTTTTAGCGTATATTTCTAAGCTTCTTAGAGAAAGTTATAAAAAGCGCTAAATAGGTTTTTCCTTAGTTAGGATATATTAGGGGCTATTAGAGCCCCTCGGAGAATATATTATAAAGTAGGAATATACCTTTTTTAAAGCTAGACTATTAAACTAGTCTAACTATACTAAGATTATTCTACTCTTATCCGAGCTATGTAAAAAGCTATAAGAGCGCTTAGATTATAAAAACTAGCTTACGACGTACGCGGCCTTCGCTAGCTTTCTCCGAGGCTTTAATAAAATATTTAATTCCGAGAATATTCCTAACGCGCTAATTAATTTACCGCCCCCCTTTTTAGCTAACCCGATAAATATCGCGTTTATATAATCTTATTCTAATATTACTAAACGCCGGCGTTATTATTAATATAACTAAATTAGTTATTTTAAGCGTAACTATTTAAAGCTTCGTAAGTAAATAGGGATATTAGAGTTAGGGCTTTTTATAAGCGGAGTAAGGTAGTTAGTAGTAAATTTAAAGTATTTTAATTAAGGGGAAGATAAGTAAGGAGGGATAAATATACGCTAGATATTATAGCCTAGGTAATTTCTAGCCTTATTATATTATTTTATATAAGGATAGTCCGCGCGCGGCTTAGGCGCGTAGATTTATTAGCAGGTATATATTATAGTTATATTACGCCTTAGCTTATAAACTAGCGCTAGCAGTATATAATAATAAGTATACGATTAGCTTTACTATTTACCGTAATTAGGGTATTCTCTAAGCTTCCTATAACTAGTATAATATTACCTAATCTTATACGCTAGCTATATAAGTAAATTTTATTATTAGTATATAAGTTTATTAATTCTTACCTTAAGAGGTGCTATAATTCTAAGCTTATTAGAATCTTCCTTATAAGGATCGGGGTTTAATTCCCCGGGCTATAAGGGAGCCCTTCCGCCCTCTTATCCTTATCTCTGCGGAGGCTATTAGGCTATCGGCTAGGGACTATATAGAGCGTCTCGCTAGCGTAGTAATATATAACTTTTTTATCCTACGCTCTTACCTCCTCGGCTAGCTTAAGGAGGGGGCTATATAAGGGATTAGTCTATAACTAATCGTAGCTAGATAGGGGGGATTATAGCGAATATGTTTAGGTCTTCCCGATAGCGCTTAGTTATCGCGCGGGGTATATAGCTAGCTTAGGAAGGGGGCTTCTCTCCCTTCTCCTTCCTCTCTTCGATAGCTTTAATTATAACTCTACCTTAGCTTATTTCTATAATCGCCTTAGTAAGACCTTTATAGTATACTCCTTTACTTTATAAAAGCTTACTTTACTAATATAATTTTGCTAATTTTTAATAAGAATATTATTTAACTTATATAAGAGGTATATATATTTAAAGTTTAAATTTATTATAAACTCTAATAAAAGCTATACTTTCGCTATTTTATAAAAAAGCTTATTTATTAATAGCTAGCCTTAACTAAGCTTATTTTATTTACTTAAAGCTTTTTACTCTTTTAAGTAAGGGAAATTTATATTAAGGTTATTAAGTTTATAATCACTTTTAGCGCTATAATTTACTCCGCTTTAACCCCGCTAAGTAAGGAACTTAAAAGCTTTATTCTCTAATAGCTAGCTATAATTTAATTTAAATACCTTTATATTATCTTTAAAGCGTATTAAATAACCTTTTCCTATTATATTAAGTCCGAAACCTTTATCTTCTTTATTATAAGAGATTCGGGCTATGCCTAAATAGCTAAGTTACGTGGGGTAATTAGTTATTTCCGCGCGTAGCGCGCGCGCGGATCGCCTACCTTTATTAGGCGTTATAACCCCTTTTTTATAGTTCTTTATAATTATTCTAAATAATAAAGTTACCTTCTCGTAGATAACTTAGAGGCCGAACCCTTATATAGAATAACTATTATTACGATAAATAACCTTATCTCTTAAGAGGTAATTATCGCTTAGCTATAATAATAATAGGCGATAATTTCTAAGCTATAAGAGGTTTTATAAGCGTAATATAATACTATTTACTCCTTAATATAATACTAGTAACTTTAGCTAAAGCCCTTATTATAGCCTTTACGCTAGAAACCTCTTTTATCTAGCTTCTTTTTTAATAATAATAAAACTTTTTTTTTAGCTTAGTAAGCTTTAATATTATATAAGCTATTAGTAAATTATACCTTTATCGGTAATAATTATAATTAATAAGTTTCCCCTTTTACTAACCTAATAGAGATCGATAACGCCCTTAACTAACTTTACTAAGAGCTATAACTTATTATTAACCGGATAGTGCCGTGTATCGCCCCTTCCTATTCTCGCAAGGCGGCGTAGTTTACCCCGGCCGTGGCCTTAGCTACTTAAGTAGCTAAGCGGGCCTAGCGTAAATATAAGTCCCTCCCCTCGGACTCCTCTTAGTAATAGCTTTAGGAGATAGCTTTTACCTAAAAGATAGCTATAAACTTAGTAAGATATACTTATTAGCGATCTTTCTTTTATATTATCGCTAGCTTACTTTCTAAGTTTTAGTATATTAAGCGTTAAGCTTATATTTAAAGTAATCTCCCCTAAAATCTAATTTATCTCCCTATACTAAAGATAACTAATAAATCTTAGGCTAATAGCTATATAGCTAAAGCTAATATCTTAGCTAATTAGTTTTTTCCTTAGCTTTATAGCGTGCCCTTAACTAACGCTAGATTACCTAAACTTAGGTTCTCCGTTAATATTAAGATTACTTAAACTAATATTTTTATAACGCTTAAGTTAATAACCTCTTAGAAGGTAGCTAAAATAGATAATATTCCCGCTAGATTTTTTAAAATATATTACCTTATCCTTATTACCTAGCTAGCTATAATTTTCTAAGCGTATATATAATTTAGTTACTTCCCGCTTTAGCTATAGTCCGCTATTATAATTATCTTATATAAGTCTAAAAAAAAGTTAAAAGCTTATTATAAAATAGGTACTTATAAGCTTATATCTTTACTATATTACTTAGGTAAAATCTTAGAGATTATAATAAGATAACGAATTACTAAGGCCGCGGAGTTATACTAACTTTTTCTTAAAAATTAGATAGGTAATAAGCGGAATTAGTTTACGGAGCTAGCTATCCTTATAATTACTAAGCTTATTTAAGCTACTTAGGCTAAGAAAAGAGTAGCGTCCTTCCTATAACTTAATATTAAGGGAGCGTTTAATACTATATATTATAATAAACTTATCGCCGAACTTAGGTATCTAGGATTCTTAGACTAGATCCTAGCTTTTTTTAGTAGCTATTTATAAGACTATACCTCCTAATTTCGCTTTAATAATAGGATTTCGGAACTATATTAAATTAAGATTAAAATTTTTTAAAGTTCGCTACTCTCCGCTATCTTATTTATCTTATATATAGCCCCGCTTTATAACTAGCTAATATATAAGGAAAGAATATAGGTAATTAGTTTCGCGGATAATATAAACCTTTTTAGTATTAAGCTTAATTTTAAGATAACTATAAGATAGCTTTAAGCTATATAGGTAATATATAAATAATAAGTGCGTAATTACGGTATAGAATTTAAGCTAGAGAAGAGTAAGCTTATATATTTTTCTTAAAAATATATTTTAAAGACGGACTTAATTCGATTAGGAGATTACTAAATTTACCTTATTTCCGAAGTAAAACTTTTAGGCGTTTAGATCTATTAGCGGCTATAATAGAAACTTTATTTATAAATTATATATACTAAGCTCCTCCGCTAAAACCTCGCCTTTTCCCTTTTATTTACTTTTACTTAAAGTTACCCCCTTACCTAAGCCCGTAAACTTTATATAAAAGTTATTTAATTACTTATTATATATACCGCTATTATATTTTATATTATTACCTTTATAAGCGGAAATTTATTAATAATAATATTATTACGCTAGTATGCCCCGTATAGCTTAGAACTATCTTATATATATTCTAAGAGGGGGAAAAACCGGAGAATCTTAAGGTAAAACCCTCCCCTTAAGCGTTACCTTAGCTTCGGGTTAGACCACGCCCGCACCTAGCACTCTGCACTTTTAATAAGTTAAGTAATAATTAGTAATTAAGGAAGTTAATACGTCCCCTAAAACGGAGCCCGCGGTAATAAATATACGCGTAGTCCGGGTTCGGTATAGAGTCCGTATAGCTTACTTATCTTCCTAGCTATTATTATCGCTATAAACTAAGTCCCCGCACTCGATTAAGGCGGCCTTAATAATCTAGTTAATTAAGGCTTAATTAATATAGCTAAGGAATATATAAAAATTTTACTAGCTTATAACGGACCTTATAATAGCTAATTTTAAAAGGCGGCCTAATTATCGTAGCGGAGCTATAAATAAGTTTAGAAAGGGGGTTAGAGGCGGAGCTATTATATTCGCTTTTTAGCGTTTCCGCCCTAGCTATTATTAGACTTTAGTTAGCGCTAAAAAGGGAGGAGGGGCGGTATATATAGAGTTCCGATTTATAAATCTTTAAGGTTAGGAAATATAAATATCTTTCGCTTAGTCCTACGCCGCTCTTATCTTAAGGTAAAGTTAATTTTACTTAAGGTAAGTCCCTTAATAAAAAAGGTAATAATATAATCTTTTTTTATAAGCTATAAGGTAAGCTAACTTACCCTCCGTATATAGAGAGGCGGAGTATTAGCTATATTATAACTTCGCTATATAATATTTAGTAATATATTTAAGCTAGTAATATTTAAAATATTACTAAGGTTAGACTTTTAGTATATAAAGTTCCGTATTAAAAATCTTTGCTTATATTATTATATTTTTATTATAGATCCGGTTTATATCCGCCACGCTATCGATAATAATTATAAGGGAACTTTGCTAAATTCCTAAATAATATCTTTTTATATATAGTTATATTATTAAAACCTTATTTAAAAACTTAATCTTTTTTTAAAAAGCTTCCTTACCGCCTTATTATAAGGCCCGCGCTAGCACCCCCTTTACGATAAGAGTATAACTTCTACTAATTAAGCGTACCTTTTCTCTAAAAGTAGCGCGGAGCTACCTTAGATCGGACTAAAGCTTATAAATAATATTTCGGAAAATTACCGTAATATTACCGCTAAATAGTTTCCTTATTATAAAAGCTTAGCTTTACCTATAAAGTTTATAATTAATATTTATTATAATTATTTTAAAGCTTTAAACTTAAAGCGGTATAGCGATAAAGTTAGAGTAAATTATAAGCTAATATTTATATTACTTAAAAACTTATTTCTTAATAGTTTTCTTTAGCGCTTTAGTTATAATTATAGCTTATATTAAAGGAGTTCCGCTTTTTTTAAAATTATAGAAAAAAGAGGAAATTATAACTATAATAGCTAAAAAGATATTACTAATTAATAAAATCGGAGTAAGGGGGGCGCCTTCCCGGACTTTTTTAAACTTCGCTACTTATTCGATAATTACTTATATAAAGACTAAGGCGTCCCCCGAAATAATCTTACTAATACTCGCCTTAGCTTCTAATAAGGTAAAAGGTACGGTAAACTTTTAAGTCCGAGTTTACTATAATTCGGAGTAAAGCTATATTCTAGGTAAAAAATTTTCGCGGTTACGATTAACCTATATAATATCGCCCTCCCCCTTAGAGTCGCTCCGGGCGCGGCTTAAGGCTATTATTACGAGGTAACGAAAGGAGCGGAGTCCGCTTATAATATAAGAATAAGGGGTCCGTATCTGCGTCGCTATAAGCGCGGAGTTTATAGAATATATAAAAGTTAAGCGGAAATTTATTAAATTTAGCTAAAGCCTTAAGATTAAAATAGTTATAATACCTTAGGATAGTACTTAAAGCTTATAAGGCTATGCTTATTTATTATTTTAAAGCTAAGTTTTAAGTTCTTTTACTTAATCTTTACTTAAATAAAAGGAAAACTAATACCTTTTGCTACTTAGAAGATATAACGATATTAGATAAGATTCGGACCGCTTTTAAAGATATCTTAAGGTTCTTATTACGCTTCCCCCCTTATTAACTAATAAGATAATAAAAAGCTAGGTCGCTACTAGAGGAATATATATATTAAGTTTAAACGTAAATAAAACGTGATATATTACCTCCTAATAAGAAGTTTATAACTAACCTTCTCTACTAAGATTAGAAAATATAATAGGAGGACTCTAAAAACCGGCTACGTATAAAATATTCTAAGCTTACCTTTTTTCTTTCTAACTTCCCGCTTTACTTTAATAAGGCGAAATCGCTTAAGAGATACGGAGACTTACTAAAATATATTAATATTATAATTATATAACTTTATATAAGTAAAATTAATCTTAGAGAGTTCCTTTTTTATAAGCGTATACTAAAAATAGTTTCCCTTTTATATTAGTATAGTACTAAACTAGAGAATACTTACTATTTATTTCTTCGATATTTTTAATTAGTCGAATAGCGCTATAAATTACCTTAGCCTATCTCCTTTAATACTAAACTATAATTAAAGCTTAACCGCTACTTATTAGTAACTATAATCGCGAAGTAAATACTTTAATATACTAACTTATATTAATTCTAGCTTACTAATATTTTTTATACTAATACTTTTAAGTCTAATTAGGGCTAAATATAGCTTTATTTTACGTAAATTACCGTAACTATAATACTATTAATTTACTTACCTTATCTACGATTTATTTTATATTTTAAGGGAATTTATATTTACTAAGTTTAAATTATTATCTTCTCCCTTATCTAATAACTCCTTAACTCCTCTAGCTACCTTATTAGTAAAAATAACCGCGAACTAACGCTAGCCCCGTAACGTAAGTTTACTTAGTATAAAGCTACTAAAATTTAAGGCGAGGCGCGTCTTACTCGGAGTTACTATTAGCGTAGTAGCTTATAACGAGTTCGGCGTAATAATCGGCTACGAAATAGTCGCCTATTACTACGATAAGCTTAAAATAGTAACTAGCTTAAGTAAAGTTACTTATTACTAAGATAAGCTTAGAGTAATAATAGAATCTAGCGTAATAGTAAGCTATATACTATTAGGAGTAATTATCGTTAGCGTTAGTTTATTATTTTTATTAAAGAATAACTTATTTAACTTTAAAATCTTTAGATATTTCGGCGATAGCTTATAACCGCGGAGCCCTCCGCGCCTCCTTAATACTCCGCTAAGGTATAGCCCGAGTTTATATTTTTTTAGTAACTTTAAATTAGCGAGAGGTAAATTATATTAGAGACTAACTAA
Source organism: Ophiocordyceps camponoti-saundersi (nom. inval.) (assembly GCA_003339415.1). Lineage (NCBI taxonomy): Eukaryota > Fungi > Ascomycota > Sordariomycetes > Hypocreales > Ophiocordycipitaceae > Ophiocordyceps > Ophiocordyceps camponoti-saundersi. The sequence goes on from PDHQ01000136.1 coordinate 76,305, forward strand.
CTAAAACTCCTAGCTAACGCTAGCTTACTAAGTAACTTAAGGTAAGGCGCCTCTAAGTATCTAAGGGATATAAGACTTAGCTAAATTTATCCTTATTATAATAATATTATAGTTTACTATAGCTACGTAAATATTAATAGCCGCTATAGCGGCCGCCGCCTTAACCGGGGTCTCCTTTACCGTAAGTAACTTAGCTACCCCCTCGCTAGTTAGGCCTATCTTTATTATATCTAGCGCTAGCGTAGCCTCTAACTTTAAAACTTTATTATCGCTAAAATTAACTTAGCGTAAGCTCCCTTCTTTATTTTCCCCGAAGTATACTTTAGCGAAACGTAAACGCTCTAAGTTAATAGTAAAAATAAGTAAGTTATTATTATTATTATCTATATCCGATATAATCGTAAGAGTTTTAGGCGCGGCGCGGGCTTTCTTTTTAATAGGACGCGTTTAAATTATAGTAGGAGATATCTATCTCTTACCTTTACTTTTTAAAAGCGCTATAAGCGCCGCCTTAGCAGGCTTCGTCGTTACTAGCTTACGCGTCCTACTTACCTTATAAGTTACGTTTACCTTTACCTTAAGCGGAGCTTAGGCTAGTTCTCCTAGCTTCTTAAGTATTACCGCTATTTTCTTACTTAAGTTTAATATATTATAAGCTATATTTATAAAACTTAAAGTTTATTAATTAATATAGGCGTTAACTTACTCTAAGGTAGCGTAGATTAACTTAAGTATAAAGATAGATATCTCCCCCCCCTCTCCCTCCGCCTCCTTTACCTCTTTTATAACCTTAATATAGATACCTCTTAAGGTATTCCTTACCTTAATTATATTTTTATAAGCACGGCTTTAGCTTAAATCCTAAATTAAAGCGAGATTCTCCTTAGCTATAGCTTATACCTCTCTAAACTCTTATTACTTACTATAACGCTTAGCTTATATAATATATAGCTTCGTAATATTATCCTTAAGCTAGGGATATATAGGTATATAGGTAAAATTTATCTAGGTATAAGTAACGTACGCGCGCGCGTTTATAGCTACTAAATATTAGCTTAATTTTATTAATATATAGCTTAGATAAGGTATAACTTACTTAGCTAATCCTAATAGCTAGCGTATAAATAGCGGACGCGATCTTAAGTAAGTTTAGAAATATAATTATTATAAGGCGTAGCTTATTTATTACTAATTTTTATATTACAGTTATAAGCTATCGCTATTATAATAAGGGAAATTAAAGTTAATATTATTTACGAAAAAAGGGGGCCCCGCGCTATATAAGCTATAAGATTTTATACCCCGCAGTAGCTTACTTATTAATTATAGGGCGCCGCGGTATATACCGGTATATACCTCTTTACTTTATAATAATATATACCTCCTTCCCCTATTAGGGTTATAGCTTATATTTACTCTCCCGCGGCTAAGGTTCGCGGCTATTTCCGTCTTAGTAACCCCTAAACCCCGGCTTATTCTACCCTAAACCCGCTACTATAACCTAGCGAACTAGCACGAGGCCCGCTATAGTACCCTCTCCTTACTTACTATTCTTACCTTGCTAGCTACTAACTACTTAGTAAGGGGTTTTCCCCTAGGCCCGGCCCGGTTTTCCCCCTCTTCTTACCCTCTATATGCCTAGATACCTTATAGGTCCCTAGAGTAATATAATATATATATATAATTAATAAGTTTTTCTTTATTAGTATTTATCGCCTATTATTTAGTTAAAAGTAGCTTTATTTTTTAAGTAAGGCGAGGAATATTAATACTAAGTTAAGACTTTCCTTAAGTATCTTAATATAATGTTTACTAACCCTTACTATTATTAGATAGCTATAATAGAGTTAGAAAGGCTTTTTTAAGGTACCTTTAAGTTATTCTCTAATTTCCTTATTCGTTTTAAGGTAAAATTATTACTTTTAGAAGGTATTATATAAGTAGATAAAATTAAGGTAATATATTTATATTACGTACTTACCCCTAAATTATAACGCTATTATTTTAAACGCGATATTCCCCTTAATAATTATATTTTAGCTATAGCTTATATTTATTTTATTATTATCGATATTAAGTTATTTTAGATCGAAAGTAAAGGTTAAATACTCTTTTCCCTTACTCTTTTTTTAGCAGCTCGGGACGTTAATATACTTATAATAGATATCCGCTAGACTAATATAACCTTAGGGCGTTCTTCCCGCGGTTAGAGATATAGTAAATATAAAAGGTAGCGTTTAAGACCCCGCTATTCCGCTCCCTATATTTTTACGGAGGAATATAATAAGTATTAGGTTAAGGGATATTATCTACGTTATAGCTAAGTAAGCTACTTTATAAGGGATTATCCGGTATACTTATCTTCGCCCTTATCTTTATTTATACGCTTTATAGAAATAGGAGAGGCTAATTAAAACGCTTATTTAGATTAGGGAAAAAAATCCCCCCTATACTAAGTCTCTTATAAGGGAAAGGTAATTACGTTAATTTAATAGATAATAGTTTAAAAAACTAATTTATAGATATTATAAGGAATATAAATATAAGTCCTCTCCTTATCCCTATTCTCGTAAATTCTATTACCTTTATTAACGTATAGGTAAATAGTAGCTATAACTACTACGCTACGGTAAGCGAGTTTTAAGTATAATATTACTATCTTTAATATATTCCTCTCCTTACTCCGCGTACGATTTATATTATAATTTAAATCTGCCGTTAGAAATAAGTTTATTTTAAGGACTCCTCCCTAATCCGTTATATTATCTAATTTATTACTAATATTAATAGCTAGTAAACGCTTATAATTATATATATAATCCTTAGCTTAACTTAAAATATAATTTTTAGCTTTCCTTAGATAGCGCGGTATAATATATCCCTTTATATAAGATAATAATATCTCGTAATTTATTTTATAAATAACCTCGTTATCTTATATAATATAACGTAAGTTTAAAAATATCGAATAGTTACTATTTTAAGCTTAACTTTTATTATACTAATAAGGCGCGAATTTTATTAGTAAATAGGCTATTATTTCCTTATTATAAGCTTATAAGATATCTTACGCGTCCTATAAATTAAAACGTCGTCTCTTTTTACCCTACTAGTTTCTTTACTTTCTAAGGTATCTAACTTTAGTAACCTCTTCGATAAAAAAAAAGTAAGCGTTCTTCCCCTTTATTACGGTATATATAATTACTATATCTATTTACGATAATAGCTTAATAAATCTTTACTACTATTACCTTAAGGGCCGTTATATAATATACTACGTAAATACTTTCTTAAAATATAGAAGTAAATTACCGATCTAATAGATAAAGAATAAATTCGCGTAAGCTTATTATTTATAGCCGCCTTAATCCTTTTAGCTAAAAAGCTTAGGGGCGGCTAGTAGTTTTATATTAATTATTAAGCCTTAAATTAACTTATTAAGTAAGACCGTTATCCCTTACCCCTTATAAAGGAAACTCTACGTAGCTTTTCTAGCGCTTAGTAGTTTACTAAACTTAATATACGCGCCGCCTTTTATAAGATATATATCGTAAAGGGCGAGGAATATTTAACTACTTTCTATATATATTTTAGGCTATTTAAATACCTTATCTACCTTTTTAGTTTTACTAACGCCCTTACCTTATTTTAATAATATATTAATATTTCCCTAAGTAATTTCCTTAGAGATTTTATTATTATTTACCTTAATAATATTCTTATTTATTTAGGCGGCTTATTTTTAAACTATTAAAAGAAAGTTTATATTATTTTCGTAAAATTATAATAAGCTAAACTATATTTAAACTTCGATAAATACGTATTTATAGTTTATAAGGTTAAATATTTTAAGTTTATTATCTACGCTAGATAAGAGGTATACCTAAACTTAGCTAAAATTTTAGTAATTAGGGACTAAGAGGCACTAACTTACGTAAAAGGTATATATAGTTTTATTAGCTTTATAAACTTTTATTATAATTTTATCCCTTAGTTTTCCTCCCTTATAGCCTTACTTATTACTTTTACGAAGCGTAATACCCTTTTTAATTAGACCTTAGCTTATTAAGATACTTTCAAGTAACTTAAAGACGCGTTTATCTCCTCCCCTACCCTTACTTAGTAAAGCCCTAATTTTAATATTATTATAAAGGTAAACTATTTAAGTAAGGTAATTAGTAGCTATCTCTCCTAGCGTAGTTAAGATTAAATTTTATAGCTTATAATATATTTCTTTTAAAAGCTCTAGCTTATAGAATAAAATTATATAATTTACGATAAGGAATTTCTTACTATTATTTACTACTTTAAGGTATAGTTAGCTAAACTCCGAAGTATCTCCTCTTTATTTATTATACTTATAAATTATAAAACTTTAAAATATTTTATAACTCCTAAGATTATATTAAAATATTAGACTTAATAAGCTAAGATATCTACTCTTTTTAATTTTTATTTATAATACCGCTTAGGTAAGTAAGCTACTTAGCTTAATACCCTCTCCTATTATAATTATAAGCGATAATATACCGCTTTATATTTTAGCCGTATTATATAGCCTTTATTTATTTATTTTTTTAAACTATAACTAGTTTAAAGCTAAAATATTACCTTTACGGTACTAGCCCTTTTCGTAAATAAGTATTTAAGAGAATTATAGCTTATAATATTATAGTCTAACTCGCTTTATATAGTATAATATACCGCGCTATAAGAGGGCGCTCGAAAATTTCCCCTTAAGGCGGGTATAAAAAAGTAAATTATAAACTATTCCCTTTCCGCTAGTAGCTAGCTATAATTCCGGGGCTAACTTTAGGTACTTAACTAAGAACTTTTAATAATTACTTTAATTTAAAAAACTTATAATTCCCCGCTTATAAGGCACCTTAGTAAAAATATTATATTTATATTATTCTATTATTATTATTATTAAGATAATATATTAGCTAATATAGCGTAATTTATTCGAAATTATTATTATTATAGGAATTACTTTTAACGCCGCTATCGCTAAAGCTTATTATAACTATTACCGCCCCCGGAAAAATATTAAATAACTATCTCCGTAAACTTTATAATAAACCTACTTATTATAAATTCTTCTTAGCCCTACTTCCTTATAATTATTATTAATTAGCTATTAAAATATATATAGCTAGAGGTAATAATATTTATAAAAGCTAAATATTATATAAAATATTTCGTTTATACTTAGTAGCGTTTTTATAGCTTTCTTATAATTATTATATCTAACCGCGGTTTAAATTAAATAAGTTACTTTTAGTTAACTTTTTACCGCCTTATAAATATTAAATAACTTATATTAATAGCTTATTACCCGTAAACTAATAGCGGTATAGAATAAATAAACTAAGAGGTATAAGCTATCCTTTATTATTTAATATTATTCTCCTAGCTTAACTAACTTTCTTACTTACTTACTTACTAACTTACGTTAAATAATAGAAAATTATTTATAATAAATATAAATCTAAACCGCTTATTATATAGATATAATTTAAACCTTATCTAATAGCTATTTACGCTTTCCGTACTAATTACCTCCCTAAGGGGGCGTGCTATTACCTTTGCCTAATATCTATAAGAAAGTATCTAGCTAGCTTAGGTATCTATTATTTAAGCTTAATAAAAATAGTAAAACGCTTTTAATAGTACTTATCGCCTTACGGAATAATTCTAAATTAATAACTTTATATAGTTAGATCTTCGCTATATTTATTCTAACCGCCTATTTAAGAAACTTTATTATTTTAAAGCTAAGTATAAAGTTATTATTATCCTATCTTTTTTAATTATTACTTTTAATATTCTAAAAAATATATATCTTATATTCTATATTAATTTATTTAAGCGTATTATATATAATTTACTCTTATTATAATCTTTTACTAATAGCTATCCTAAACTTTCTTTATAATTTTTTAATAATAACTTATCCCTTAATAAATATTAAATTAAGGAAATCCTTATTATAAAAAACGCTTATAAGTAACGCTTATAAGGCTAACCCCCTTATTATTAAGCGTTAATAAAATAAAAGGGATATATTACGCTAACCTAAAAGCTATTAGATAGCTTATAATATTATATTACTTTAGATAATTATAAGTTACGCTAGGGAGATATTTATATATATAATAGCCTTAGATATACTCTCTTATTTAAACTTAATTAAGTAAATAATTAAGTAAATTCCCCCTCTTTTCTAATAAATTCTTTCTAGCCCGTTATACCCCGCCCCCCTCTTATTCTTATCTTTCCTTTTATTACTATAGCGTATTTAGCGTATTTTATTACTTTTCTTCTTCCTTAATATTATTAGCTAACTATACTTAGCTTAAATTATTATAGCTACGCGGGAGTATACTAAGCTTAGATATTAACGCGCTACGCGAGTAATTATAACTTTTAGCTATAGGCGATAGTAACTATAGTAGCTAATTTTACCTAGCTAGGGCGCGATAAGGAGCGTAGGGCGGCGACGATAAGGCGGCAAAGTTAGCGAAAGCTATATAAATATTATAATTAGCCTTAAGTTACTATTATTAATTTTTAGCCTAAGTAGCCGCCTTTTTTTATTATAAGGCGAGAATATTTTACTAAGTTTACTCTTACCGCTATAAGGACTTTTTATAATAAAAGGTAAACGCGTTAAAGCTAGTAATAACCTACCCTTATTACTAAGCTTAATATTACTAATATTATATTATAGCGCTACTTATATTACGGTAATATATTAATAATATAAGCGCGGGGATAATATTACTATTAGAGGGAATAAGAGTATTAAAGCTAAATAGCTTAAGCGATAGGGATATAAAAATATCGGTAATAGCGTAAAGGGCGAGTTATATAATATTAAGCTATATTCTAAAATAATTAGTACGGGCTTAAAAAGCGGGCGTTAAAATAATATAATAGCTAGAAGTATTACTTTTATAAGCGCGGGCGGGCTTTTAGATAGCTTTATTATTAGCAGCTATATTCTATAAATTATAAGTAGCTTACCGAAAATATATATCTCTAGCGAAAAGATACTTTTCTTAAAAGTACCTTTTACGCTATAAATAATATACTTAATAGGCCGCCGCCTAGCTATAGATATATTTAGCTATATTTTTATTTATAAAGTTATTAAAATAAAGTATATATATATATAATACTTTTATTAATAGCGCGGCGTTTTTATTATCGCTATTTCCTTATATAATATACTCCCTTATAGCGTAAGTTAACGTTAAAAGCGCGGTTAATATATTAGTAAAACGATAAATAAAATAATATACTAATAGAAAAAATAACACGAGGAGGCGGCGCGGCGATAGCGTAAAAATAATAAAATTAATATTTTTAGAATAAGTAATATATAAAAAAAAAAGAAAGGAAAAGGAACGCGTAGGGGAATTTTTATTTTATTTTAACTTATACCCTCGCCGGGGACGGAACTTCTATTTTCCTAAGGCGGCGGGGTATATAAGGGATTCGAGCTATGCCCGAATAGCTAAGTTACGTAAGGTAATTAGTTATTTCCGCGCGCGACGCGCGCGCGGATCGCCTACCTTTATTAAGCGTTACGACCCCTTTTCTATAGTTCTTTATAGTCGTTCTAAATAATAGAGTCACCTCCTCGTAGATAGCTTAGAGGCCGAACCCTTATATTTATTAATATTTACTTATTTTACTGCGCTGCTTATAGCTATTAACTTCTTTATAATAAAAAACTTATAGTTTATATTTACTTTACTTTTTAGAGAATTATTATATACTTTTATAAATATTATAAAAGTTAGCCCCGCTTTACTTATATTTTTTTAAATTTTTTTAATCTTTCTTCGCTATTTAAGTATAAACTTTAAATATTACCTCTTAGTTTCTTAAAACTTTAAAAGCTTATTTTTACGAAAAATAATAACTTTATTAAAACTCTAAAAAAAGAAAGCTTTAAAAATATAGCTAATTCTCTAGATACTTTATTAATAAATTACTTTAACTAAAACCTAATAATATTTTATAAATTTATTAAAGTTTTCTAAAATTCCTAAATAGCGCCCTAACTTAGCTTTATAATAATAAAATTAGCCTTAATAAGTTTTTTTATATTTATAATATTTTTATAATTATATCTTTTTATTATTTTTATAATAATAAAAAAGATAAAATAATAGCTTATTTTACTTTATATTATAAACTAATTATTTATAAAAAAACGCTTTTATTAATATCTCTTATAAGTTTAATTTAAAATTATAAGAATTTTAATAAAGCTTTTAGCTATAAGGCTATTATAAGCTTTCTTATTTTATAATTTATTTATTTATAATATTTTTATTAATTTAACTTTTCTTTATTATTTTATAATAATTAAATATATTAAAATACTTAAATATAAAGTTTAAGCGTAAAAGTTAGTTTTTAATATTTTTACTATATAACTATTATTATTTATTTACCTTATACCCCGCTTTTAACTTTACTCCTTATTTTACTTCACTTTATTTAATTTACTTAGCTTTTTTACCCCTTTTCTCGCCCCGCTTTTCGCTTTATTTTTTACGCTTAATAATACTTTTAACTTTTATAAGCTTATCTTCTAAGCTATTATTATTACTCTCCGCTATATATTTTAACGCTATTAATATAAACTTTATAGGAGATAGTTTTAATATTTAGATAAGGTTTAGCTTAGGCTTTAACTTCTCCTTCGCCGCCTCCCTAGCCTTTATCTCCCCTACTTTCTACTTCTCCTTACCCTCCTCTATACCGCTTACCTCCTTTACTTCGCTTACCCCCTTTTTATCTTCTCTAACTATTATTTAGTTTAATTTATTTCCTAATATTAATATAATAAAAACTAATATTTAAGCTATTACCTTATCTTTTACTTTTAGCTTTATTTTTAGCTTTAGCTTTAGCTTTAATAAATTTAAATTAAAAATATATTAAATCTTAATAATATTTTTTAAAATTTATTTAAATTAGTTAACTTTAATATAATTTATTAATTCTTAATTAATATTATTTTATATTTAAATAAAATTATATATTATATTATATATAATAAATTAAATATTTTATATTTTTAAATATATTTTTAATTAAAATTTTTATAAGAATAATATAATAAGGTTTTTTAAGCTAATAATAATAATTATTATTATTATTATTATAAATACTTTCGCTATTATTATTATTACCTTTTTTATTTTTATTATAAACTTTATTATTATTATTATAGCTATTATTATTTAAATTAGCGCCTTTACCCCCGCGCTCCTTATTACCGCTTTTATTTCCTTTTTTATATTTATTATTATTATTACTTTTATTTATAGTTTAATTATTATATTTATTACTGCTATTATTATTATTATTACTTTACCTTTTTTTTATTTTCCGCTTTACTTATATTAATAATTATTTATTTATTAAGTATTTTAAGGTAAATTAATATTAATATATAAAACTTTTAAGAAAAAGCGTTAATAATTATAATAATAAGAGTAATATTAAAGGTAGCTATTAAAATAGCTAACTTTACTAAGGCGCTTACTTAAAAAATTATTATTATCTTATTAAATTAAAGCTTTAATATCTTATTTTACTTTTATATATTATATAAATTAATTTAGATTTTTTCCTATTATTTATTATTAGCTATATTTAAAACTTTATTTTATTTTATATTATTTTATATTTACTAATAAGCTATCTAGCTATCTTTTTTTATTAATATATTATATTATTTTTATTATAATAATATATAATTTTTTTCAAATATATTTATAACTTAATTAATATTCTAAGCTTTAATTTTAACTTTACTTTTAATTTTTAATTTTACTTACCTTTTAATATTTATATTAAGCTTTAATATAATTAAAATAATTAGCTAATTATAAGCTTATATATTTTATTAGCTTTATATATAGCTAATATTATATAATATTACTTATTTTATTATTTTTAATATAAAACCTTATAATTAGCTAGCTAAGCTATATATATAATATAAAAAAGGTTATAAAGCTTATTATAAATAATCTTAAATATATTTATTATTATTATTTTATTAATATAATTATATAATTTTTATTATTTTCCTTTTATTATAAAAATTAAAAAAAAAAGTTAAAAAAAAGTTAAAAATATACCTTTTTCTAAAAATAATAAAAAGAAAAAAAAAGAAAAAAAAGGAGGTAGAAAAGAAAAAGATATAGCCCCCCCCTTTTTAATTATTAATAGATAATAAAGCGGCTACCTCGCTACTTTACCTTACCCCCCCTCGGATTTTCCTTCCTCTGCCCTACGCTATATTACCTCGCCTCGTACCGCCCCGTACCGCCCCGCGCTACGCTATACCGCCCCGCTCTTTCCGTCCCGCGCCTTATAAACTTTCCTTTTCTCCGTATTCCCCTCCTTACCTTATTTTTTTAATATTATTTAAGATTACCTTTAGGTAATAAGCTTATTATATTATATTACCGCTAGCTATTATTATACTTTTATATAAGTATATAGTAAGCTTTTTTTTTATAATTAGGGGGTTTTGCTTTATTTTAGAGGATTTTTCTTACTTATTATATTATAGAGGCTTTAGATATTATAAAGGCCCTTAGTATATAAATAAATAAATAAAATAAATAAGGATTTTTAAGTAATAAAGAAAATAGCTAAGATATATATATAATATATTAATCTTTTTATATATTTTTTAAGAAAGTAATTATAAATAAAGTTATTAAGATTAATTATTTATAACTTAATTAGCTAAAATATATAAGATAGGAGATAGATTATTTTTTAGCTATATAATTTAAATAAGTTACTTTAGTTTTATTATTTAAGTTAATATATATATATATAAAGTTCTTTATAATATTTAATTTAATTATTATAATAAGGATAAAATATAATACTAGCTTTTTATTTAGCTTAGAAAAGATACTTAATTAATATTAATTAATATAATAAGGCTAGGTTATTTTAAATAATTTTACCTTATTACTTATAATCTAGTTAAAAATAGAAAAGTAACTTAAATAATAGAAAATTATTAAAATACTAATATATATAAAAGCTATAATTATTATCTTAATAAATTACTAATATATTTTAATTAATATCTAGTTATTATTAAATAATTTAAATATTTTAATACTTAGTAATAACTTACTATAAATTAATATTATCTATTTTTTTTTTCTAATTTAATTTATAGTTTATAAGACCTTATTTCGATTTTAACTTAGAGTCTTATTAATCTTAGATTAGTCTTAGTAAATACTTAATATACTTAATTTATAATATTTTATAAAAGTTAAGGAAAAAGTCTCTTATAAGTAAATTAATTTAGGAATTTATAAAAGATAAAAATAGAAAAAGAAAAATATAAAAATAATAAAAATAAATACTAATTATTTTTTATATAAGGGAGGGCTAGTATTATAATAGGTATTATTTACCTAGCGCGTAATATTAAGGTATTATTAATATTAGTTAGATATTAGTTTAAAATTATTTAAGGTTTAAGTTATTATTAATATACCTTTGCCTCTTAATTAAATTTTAAGAGGTAGTTATCTATTATAAAGGTAATAATTACCTAAGCCGCGTTAGCCGCGGCGGGAAAAGTCTACTTAGCTATTATTAGTTATAAAATTAATAAATTATTATTATTAATATAAAGATATATTAGATTATAGTAATACTTAGCTACCGCGTATATATAATAAGCGCGTATTATCTAAAAGTTCTAATATTAATAAGCGTTTATAGATAGTAGCTATTATATAAGCTATTTTATATATTAATAATAAGAGACTAGCTAGTATATATTACTACGCTTATATTTACGCTTTTATTTTATAAGCGTATTACTATTTAACTTAAATATATTGATATAATAGGAGCGCTTAAGCGTAATCTTAATTATACTAATAAGATAGAAGCTAGTTTTCTTATATAACTTAAGAGTAATAATAATAACTCGCGAAGAAGATAAAGCTATTATAATATATAATATATTAGTAAATAAGCTAAGTTTAATATAAACTTTAAAAAAAGTTAAAACTTACCCTAGCGATTTTTAATAATATAATAAGGCGTAAAAATATTAACGAAATTTATATAGTTTTTATTATTATTATTATTATTATTATTATTATTATTATTATTATTATTATTATTATTATTATTATTATTATTATTATTATTATTATTATTATTATTATTATTATTATTATTATTATTATTATTATTAT
>PDHQ01000137.1:0-88502 GCA_003339415.1 Ophiocordyceps camponoti-saundersi (nom. inval.)
ATTATTATTATTATTATTATTATTATTATTATTATTATTATTATTATTATTATTATTATTATTATTATTATTATTATTATTATTATTATTAGCTTAAAAGATTTTATTATATTATTCTTATAAGAATTTTAATTAGAAATATATTTAAAAATATAAGACTTTTAATTTACTATATATAATATAATATAAAATTTTAACTAAATATAAAATAATATTAATTAAGAAATAATAAATTATATTAAAGTTAATTAATTTAAATATATTTTAAAAAATATTATTAAAATTTAATATATTTTTAATTTAAATTTATTAAAATTAAAGCTAAAGCTAAAAATAAAGCTAAAAGCGGAGAATAAGGTAGTAGCTTAAACGCTAATTTTTATTATATTAATATTAAAAAGTAAATTAAATTAATAATTAGAGAAAATAAGGAAAAAGTAAATAAAGTTAAGGGGGCGGGCGGAGTAAAGGAGGTAAGCGGTATAAAAAAAGGTAAGGAAAAGTAAAAAGCGGGGGAGATAGAGGCTAGGAAGGTAATAGAGGAGGAGTTAAAGCCTAAGCTAAACCTTATCTAAATATTAAAATTATCTTTTATAGAGTCCGCGTTAATAGCGTTAAAGCGTATAGCGAAAAGTAATAATAATAGCTTAGAAGATAAGCTTATAAGGGTTAGAGGTATTATTAGGCGTAGAAGATAAGGTAAAGAGCGGGGTGGGAAAAAAGGTAAGAAAGCTAAGCGGGCTAAGTAAGGCTAAGTAGAGTAAGGAGCGGAGTTAGGAGTAAAGTATAAAAAATATAACTTTTAATAGTTAAGTATACTTTTTTTTAAAAAAATATAAAGCTATTTTAAATTAAACTAAAGCTAATAAATAATATTTTAAAATATTATTATAATATTATTATTAAGTAATTTCTTTATTATAAAAGCTTAGCTTTACTTATAAAATTTATAATTAATATTTATTATAATTACTTTAAAGCTTTAAACTTAAAGTAAAGTAATTATAAAGTTAAAGTAAATTATAAGTTATTACTTATATTATTTAAAAACTTATTTTTTAATAGTTTTTTTTAGCGCTTTAGCTATAACTATAGCTTATATTAAAAAAGTTTTACTCCCCTTAAAATTATAAGAAAAAAGGAAATTATAGCTATAATAGCTAAGAAGATATTATTAACTAATAAAGTTAAAATAAAAAAAGCACCTCCCTAAACTTTTTTAAACTCTGCTACTTATTTAATAATTACTTATATAAAAATAAAAATATTTCCTAAAATAATCTTATTAATATTTACTTTAGCTTTTAATAAAGTAATAAATATAATAAACTTTTAAGTTTAAAATTATTATAATTTAAAGTAAAGCTATATTTTAAGTAAAAAATTTTTATAATTATAATTAACTTATATAGCGTCGCCTTCCCTTTTAGAGTTATTTTAAATATAATTAATTATCGCTATAAGGTAATAAAAGGAGCGGAGTCCGCTTATAATATAAAAATAAAAAGTTTATACTTATATTATTATAAGTATAAAATTCTTAAAATATATAAAAGTTAATATAAATATTAATATTAAATTATAAAGTATTATAATATATATTAATATATACTTTTTTTATAATAATATATACTTTACTTTTTTTATTAAGAATTTAGCTTATATTTACCTTTTTATAATAAAAGTTTACTATTACTTTTACTTTAATAACTTTTAAACCTTAGCTTAACTTACTTTAAACTTATTATTATAACTTAGCAGACTAGTATAAAGCTTATTATAGCACCCTCTCCTTACTTATTATTTTTACTTTATTAGCTACTAACTACTTAGTAAAGAGTTTTCTTTTAAGCTTAGCTTAGTTTTTCCCCTTTTTTTATTTTTTATATACTTAGATAGTTTATAAGTTTTTAATATAATATAATATATATATATATATAATTAACTTTTCACGAAAACGGGATAGGACCCGTTACTTAATCTTTCGCTTTTTATTATATATTTATTATTAAAAAGGAGTTAATAGCGCCTATAGCGGCTTTAGCCGGGGCCTAAGGGGCAGGCGACGCGCCTATAATCGTAGATAGGGGTGCGTAGGGACTAGGATAGTCCCTATAATACCCTTAGTCTAGCTAAAGATAATATAATAATAGCGTTAGAATAGGAGAAGAAGCGGAGTAAGTACGGGACCTTTATAATAGTAATATAAAAGAAGCTTATAATAAACTAGCTGCGGTAATACTTACCGTAGCGTTCTCTAACGCTTAGAATATCGTAATAGCTCTTAAAGCTAAACTTTATAAGAAATTTATAACTTTTTTAAATTAGAATATTACCTAACTTTTACCTAAAATTACTAAGTTAATTAAAAAAATAGTTACTTAAGCTATATAAAAAGTACTTTTATAAACTATTAGCTTTAATATTAGTTTAACTTAGCTATTATAAGCTTTTATAGCTATTATTAGTAATATAATAGTTAAACTTATCCTTAGTTACTTCGATAGAGAAATTACTATATTTATAAAAAATATTATAATTAACGTAAATACCTTATAGCTAACTTTATAAAAAATTATATAGGCCGCGAATATAGCTTTAAAATATAAGGCTATATTAGCTATAAGATAACTTCTTAATAAAGATATAGTAGTTATATTTTATTCGAAATATAAAAGATAAGTAAGCTTAGTTAAGTAAATCCTTATTATTTTTAGTAAGGGGGCGGTTTATAGCTAGAAAACTTTCTTTATTATAGTAAAGAGAGTATAAGTAAGGGCCGCTTATAGCGATTAAGATATACTCTTATAGTAAATTAAGAAATATAATAAGGTTAATATTACCTAAGTTTAAGCGCTCTAGCTTTATAATAAGAAAGCTACGCGTATTTATATTATCTTAAAAATTACTAATATAATAAATATTAATAAACTTATATAAAATAACCTAATTATAAATATAAAAATCTCCCGCGTAGAAGTTTATAATAACGTAATATAACCTTAATAATATTACTAATATTACTAATATAAGTATATAGCGAAATATTACTAAAAGTAGCTATATTACGGAATATATATAGCTATAGCGTACTTAGAAAAGGAGAGCGTATATTTAGCCCTTGCTAAAACTAATATTAAAAACTATATTTTATATAAGGGGAACTACGCCTTATAATCCTAAAACTACCTTACCGTAAAAATATACTAAAACTAAATATATAGTAACTATATATATTAACCTTATAAGTTTTAGAATTACTCCTAGCTAACTTAATCCTAAACTAGTAATAGCTTTACTAAGGTTTAGTTTTAGAAGTAGTCGCGTATAGCTCTTATATAGTTATAAGCTATACTCCGCTTTAATATAAATAATAAGCCCGCCCCGGCACCGAAAAAAAGCTAAGGCGGGAGTAGCGTTACCCCCGGACTTTATAATAGATAGGGTAGCGGTAATATTAAGGCACGCACGCTATTATAGATCGGGCAGTATTATTACTAATACTAAGTCTAACTTTAGTAGCCCCTCTATACTAATTTAGTATAGCTAATATACTAACTTAACTAGGCTTAAGCCCTAAGTAAGGCATAGCTTAGACTATAAGGTATATTATATAATACCGCCCCTAAGGCTAGGCAGGCTAAAGAATAACTATCGTAATATTATTTCTTAGTATTTAAGCTACTAGAGCCGCCCCTATTCCTTAGCATAGCTAAATTTAGCTAGCGTATAAACTACTAATACTTATTTACTTATAAACTTTTCGTTAGGCCGTCTATAATTATATTTTCTATACCTATTTATTATAAATTAAAAAAGCCTATCTAATACTTTTAGATAATCTATTTATATTATAAATTAATATACCTTATATATACTTTATTAAGTAGGTTAATTATAGCTAACTTCGCGTTCTAACTATTAGTAAATATTATAAAAGGCTTCTTTTATTTATAGCCGGTATCTTAAATAATATTAGAGAGCTAGATCGTTATAAGCTTAGCAGGCGTAAGGGCTATAAATTCGGCCTTTATATTACTTATAGTAATAAGAGTCTAACGCTTTAAGCGCTATATAATAAAGCTACTAGCGAGGAAGATAATAAACCCGGCCGTTAAGGCGCGGGTTACTTAATCGTCCGCGAATAATACGTCGGAATAGACGCGAAGCTAAAGGTCCTTACTATAAGCTACTCCTCTAAAAGTAATACTAAGAGAAAGCGTGCCGCGTAGATAGCGGAAAAGATACTTTATCGTAGCTAGATAAGCGTAAGTTATATAGGAATTTACCTCCGATAGCTTCTTTATACTATACGTAATATTAAGCCTTATATTTAGGGCTAGCTAATTTAGGCTACTTATTTATTTCTATTATATTATAGCCTTTATTACGATTTTAGCCTTTTTCTAATTATAAGGAATTATATACTTCGTTAGCTACGGCGTTTTCGTAAGCTTTAAATTATCGGTATTAAATAGCTTAAGAATCTTATAAGCGAAGGAAGTTTAATATACTCGAATAGTGCAGGCCTTATAATCGCGATCGAACTCTAAGCTAAGGAATTCCTAAAATTCGCTAAGGTACTTAACTTTATATAATTCGTTAAGAATTACGGCCTTATTATTAATCTATACTTATATCGGTATAGTAAGGAGGATATTATCTATATAAAAAATAAGGAGGCTACTATTTATATAATAATAAAGGTATAACTTAGAGTCGAGTTATTTAAATCCGCAATTTACTAGATTTTTAGCTATACGCTCGAATTACTAGCGCGGCGAGGCTTAATAGTTATAAAAGGCCCTTTTTAGGCAGTAAACGCGCCCTAACTTATCCTTAAAGCTATAAAGCTACTTAATAAAAATATTTTTATCTAATTTAGCGTTAATAAAGGTATTTATAATATTAAACTTAGCTTATTTAAGGTTTTATATTATAATAAGTATAAGGAAGATTCTAACGGATAATTAATACGCTATTATTATATATAAATCTTTAATAGGTTAATTTATAAGATTATAATCTTCGCGAATAACTTAGCGGGCCTTTACTATCGGATCTACGCTTTTAATTAGCTTCTCTATAAATATTTAACGCTTTAGAAAGGTTTTAGTATCGTAAGGCTTAGGAATAAGCTCCTAAGCGCCCTTTTAATATAGCTTATTAAGTTCTTTCCTTATTACGGGTACCTAATATTTATCGAATTCGGGTAGCTTCTTCGTAGTATAATAATTACTTAAGGTATAACTTATAAAGGTTTCTATAGCTAAAGCTAAAAGAATTATTATAAGCGCCTAATTAATATATTCGTTCTTATTAGCGAAGGAAACGTATAGCGAAGAGAGTTTAAAAACGCTAGCTAAATTAGCTTATATAAGCCTCTTCGAACGTCTTATTAGCTTAGTGCCGTAAATCTTTTCCGTTAAATAACGCTTATAGTATTATTATATTAATTCTATTAAGGTAGAAGATAGGGTTAACGCCTTACGCTCCCGTAAATATTAAAAAGGTCGTTTCTTAAATATTAAGTTAGTTAGCTAAAGATTTTATAAGTTACTAGCTAATTTATTAGAATTATTATAATTATTAATATCGTAAACTTAGCCGCTAGGAAAATTTAAGGTTATAGGCGCTATCGGTAGTAGTTATACCTCTTTATTAATTTCCTTAATTAATTAAAGAAGTATATTCCTATCGAAAAACGGGCGCGGTGCCTCTCTACCTTAATAAGGCATAAGATTCGGTAAAAGAAGGTATAAAAAGTTTCCTTTAGGCGTTTTAAAACGCTCTTTTAATAACCTTATAAATTCCTCTTAAATATTTAAATTCGATATATCTAATAATCTAGCTATAGTAATTAAATATTTCCTTAATTATTTTTTAATATTTAATATATTAAAGGACTATAAAATATTAATACCGCTAGTTTAGCTATAGGAAGTTTTCTCTTTCTCCCTATAAGGAAAAATAATAAGTTTAAATTCGATAATTTTACCTTTTTCTTCTAAATAAGCTTTAAATTCGACTAATAAGTCCTCTTTAATAGTAAGGGCACTAGCATAATTAATAAAGCGTATATCTCGTATATAAATAATAATCTCTTAATTAGGAAGCTAAATTTTAAAAATATAGCTATATAGGCTTTTAATACCGATAAGATAACCTTTCTAAGCTTAAGGAGCTATTTTTTTAGACCTTACGATTTTCTCTTTTAGCTTTATTATATATACCGTATAACCCTAAGCGTAAAGGTAGCTAATATTATATTTATAGGGCAAATTAAGCGTTTTTATAACCCTCTTAAGAGGGCTATCTTTACCTCTTATAAGTAGTAAATTTAATATATATACTATTATCGATATATAATATAGCTATAAGGTTACGGGAAG
This sequence comes from Ophiocordyceps camponoti-saundersi (nom. inval.), assembly GCA_003339415.1. NCBI lineage: Eukaryota > Fungi > Ascomycota > Sordariomycetes > Hypocreales > Ophiocordycipitaceae > Ophiocordyceps > Ophiocordyceps camponoti-saundersi. The sequence continues at coordinate 6,393 of PDHQ01000137.1, forward strand.
CTTAACGTATAAGTAAATAGCCTTAGCTATTATTAATAAGGTCCTACTAGCCCTCTCTATAAGGCTATTTTACTATAAATTATATAAAGTCGAATAGTATAAAATAAAGCTATCTTAAAAAGCTTAGGCCTTAATCGCCTTACTCTTAAACTCCTATACGTTATTAAAAGCTATTATAGCTATAGGAATCCCTCCTAAAAAGGCGTTAACTTATTATTTCTAACCGCGAAGAAGATTATAAGCCTGCCCTTTTAAGGTAATAGCTATTATTTAGTAGAATCTCGTAAAGGCGTTAATTCTATATAGAGAATAGCGGGCACCGCTATTACTAGGCGGATTATACTTAATAATATCCTAAAAAACGATATTAAGGAATCTTAAAAGCCTAGCTAGCGAATCCTTACTAATTATAATATCTACCTTAGCGAATTAATAAGCCTTATACGAGAAGCTTTTAATAGTCTTTTTATTAATTAAAATCCTTACTTTCTAATAAGCTAGGGTTACTTTATCCTTATTAATATATATAAGGCGCTTATATATAATAGTAAAATTAGCCTTTAAGCCCTTCCTTAGCGATTTATATAATAAAGTAATAAATACTTTAATTATAGTTTAATTACCGCTTATAGCGGCTATACTAATAACTTAAAGTTAATTATTAAAGCGGTAAATATACTCTTTAGTGCCTCTTATAATAAGGAAATTTATCTTAAAGTTAGCGATAACGCCCTTTTCCTTTAAAACGCTTATATTTATTAAATTCGCTTAAATATTAAGATAATAGAAGGCCTACGATAAAATTATCGAATTACTATTAGGTAGATTTATCTTAATTTTACCCTCTCCCTAAAGCTAAAAATCTCCGCTATTAGTAGCGCGGAAAAGGTTAATAACGGTATTCTTATAAATTTTAATAAATTACTTTAAATTATTAAAAATATAGCCTCCGGCTTTAAAATTATATATAATATTATCTTATTTAACGCCGTAGCTAGTAGCTATTAGTTTATATATCTATCTAGCTTTTATAATAGCTTCTAATACTATAATTTATTTCTATTAATATTAATCTCTTAAAAGTAAGCGTAGCTTTAGGTATAACTTTTAGTAATTTTCTTCTTTATAAAGCTTATTACTCTTAGAAATAAAGTATTTATAATTAAGATATCGTCCTTTTTAGCTTTCTTAAGCGGGAGAAGAGGCTTTACTATTATAATTTCCGTAGCTACGGCCTTTACCGCGGCCTTAACCTTTTCCTTAGCTATTATCTCGCTTTTCTTCTTATTTTTTCGTATTCTAATTTACGGAAAAGGTATCTTTCTTTTTATTATCGATAAGCTTAGCGTAATTCTAGAAAAAACCTAGGACCTTATCCTTTATTAGGGGCTTTTATTTAGCTAGCTTATATATCTAATCTTTATATTAGGAAAATATAACGGTTTTAATAGCGTTAATTATAGCACTAATAAACTATTCCTTATAAGGTTCTTTTATTATAATATAAAATTAACTTTATAGGAGATTAAGGCGTTATATAAAAGTACCGAATATTATAAAGTTCTCCGCCTTTATAATATATATTTCCTTTATAATTAATAAGAAAATAACTCTCGGAGCTATATTATATTTTTTCTTAATAGCTATAAAAGTTTAATATATTAATTAACTTAAATTCTAACTATTATTATAAATTCCGAGGATTATCGTAAGCTCGTAATAATATATAATAAGATAACGGTAATAGACTTCCTTATCTTACTATTTCTTTATAGCCGTAATATTCGTATTTATAAGTTTACCGCTATTAGGCTTATTAATATATTAAAGTAAGCGAAATTACTTAATTATTATTTTAATTAATATCTCCTAATATTATTAATTCTCTTAGCCTTTTAGCTTTTTTATATTAGCTAAAATCGCTCCTATTTTTATATTTTTTAATAAGGTTATCGTAATTTTCTTTTATAGCTTAAATAAGCTCCTTATTACCTAAATAGGTAATATTTTCCTTAGCGAGGCTTATCTTAGCTTTTCTTAGCTAAAATAGTCTTCTATAAACTAAGTTAGGTATATTACTTACTTAAAATAATAATATTAGTAATATAATAGTATTTACTATAGCTAAGCGGATCCTAAATAGGATCTCTTATAAGGAATATTAATTATTATTATAAAAAACGCGTAATTTAGCGTAACGAGCGTATAACCTATTAAGGCACGCACGCTATTATAAATCGGGTAGTATTATTACTAATACTAAGTCTAACTTTAGTAGCCCCTCTATACTAATTTAGTATAGCTAATATACTAACCTAACCGGGCTTAAGCCCTGAGTAGGGCATAGCTTAGACTATAAGGTATATTATATAATAGGTAAAGCTTAGGGAACTTATCCTCCCCCTCCTACCCTTTCCCCCTTTATTATACCCTCCTCCGCCCCCTCCCCCGCCCCTTTTTCCGCCCCCTCCTTTACCTTAATATAATCGTAAACTTTTACCTCCTTTACTCTTAATAAAGATTAAAACCTTTTTTTAAAATATATAAAAATATAACTATTTTATTTATACCGCGCTTTATAGCCTTATTAGCTATAATTTTATTTATTTATAAGAATTATAGCGTAACTAATTCGGACGCTCTCCGCTTCCCGGTATCTTACTATATAAATTTATAAACTCTAATAACTAAGTAATTTTTTATATTTATAAATAACTAAACCTCTCCTTTTAAATATTTTTTATTATACTTAATATAGCTTCTATCTTTTTCTATATTATACCCTTATTATAAATTATATCTATTTACTTACTTTTATTAGTAATTTAGTTTAGCTTTTTCTTATAGCGTAACTTTCTTTACCTTAACCTAACTCTAATAGCTACGTTTTTATATAGCGATTTTAACCTCTATTACCCCTTATAAAATTACTATAAAAGGTCCTCTCCTAAAATAGCTAACTTTCTCGATTTTATAATTAGCCTCTATTTTAGATTTATTACGCTTTTAAGCGAAGTTACTTAGGAAATATATAATAAATAAACTAGTATTATTAACTTAGCCTAAGCTACGCTAAATTACCGCGCGATATACTAAGGAAATAACCTTAACCTTATTAGCTCTAACTATATTCCGTAAGTTATTTATATAAATACTAACCTCCGCTTTAATATTATACTAACTAAAATCTAGTATTTTTTCTACTTAGATATACTTATAGCTAAAGTATAAAATTAACTTAAGCTTAAACTATATTATATTTTTATATTTAAAAACTTAGAAAAAATAATTACCTTATTATATAAATAGCTAAAAATAATAATAAAGATTACGATACTATTACGCGTTCGTATATACTTTATAATATAAAACTAGTAAAATTAAGTAATAGTAGCTATTATAATAGCTACTAAGTAGGCCTAAAAATATTAAAAAGCTAACTTTACTAATTTTTACTAATAAAATTATTAAGAAATAATAAAAATATAAAAATTTATAATTAACGCGGCCTACTATAATACCTAGCGCGATTTCCTTAATAATATTTTAATAAACTTAGTAATATTTTAAATAATAAAATATTAAGCCTAGCTCCGGAGCTAGGCCTCGCTAGAGCTTATATATATATTAATATTATAAAAAAGCCCCGACTTAAACTTAATATTTACCTTCTTAGATAAAGCGATTTTACTTAGCTAGTAATTCTTCTTTACTCTTACCGCCTTAGCTCCTCCTTTTACTTTAAATAAACTTTCCTTTTCTTTTTATATTAAATATTTAATTATTACTAATAATATTTACTTTACCTTTTTCTTAATCGCCTTATAGAAATCCGCTAGCCCTAATAAGATCTTAGTTAGGTTTCTTAAAAAATATAAACCCCTCCTTATCTAAGTTTTCTAAAAAATCTTCTAAGGTTATATTAATAGCGGCTATTTCCTATTACGATTTAAAGCTTTTAATATTATAATTATTTATAAAGTAAGTAAATTACTAGCTATATATTATACCTTAGGCGGGTATAAGCTAATTTTACTTCTTAATATAATAAGGAAAGTTTTAGAAATAATTATCGCTAGGAAAATAATATCTATAATAAAAATAGCTAATATCCTCCTAAATAGCTAAATAGGTAATAAGCTATAACGCTTTACTAATACTATAATTTTTATATTTACTAAAACTATTAAAACTATTTAAAATTAAAGCGGTATTATTTTACTTTTTTTACTAAATTTTACCGAAGCTTTCGACTATATTTTTTATAATAAGCTAATAATTATTCTTAACTACTTAAGCTTTCCTAAATAAGTTATAGCGTTTATTTATTCTTATCTTACTACTAAAACCTTATAACTTAAGTTTAACTATAAGCTTAATAACGCTTTCCTAATTTAATAAAAGGTCCCTTAAAATTCCCTTATATTATTAGTTTTTTTCTTATTATATATATCTTTATTATATTAATATTTAAACTTAGTAATTAGATTACTTATAATAAGCTTTATTAATAATATTAATATACTTAGTATTAAATATAATAAAGCTTAAGTACTCCTCTAACTTAAGCGGGCGTAGTAAATTTATAAATAATAAGCCCTTAAGTATAAAATAACCTTTTAGCTAGCTTAAAGTAAGTTAATATATTTTACGAAAGCTAGGAAAGCGGATATAACTTAGCTCTAGCTTAATATAAAGATAGTTTAGCTTACGTAGGAGGCGAGATTTTTAGGGGTCTAGCTATATTATAAATTTTAATAGAAATCTTACTTTTTAAAACTCGCTATTAAACTTAAGTACTAATACTTAGCTTTTATTAAAATTATTATTTTAATATAAAATTATATTTTATTAAAAATAAAGGAAATTTATATTAAAGCTATTAGATTAATAATTATATTCGGTATATTTTAATTTACCTTACTTATATAATTAAGGGGGAAACTATATAGCCTTATTATAAAAGCGCTAGCTATAAAATAGTTTAAATACCTAAAAGTTATTACTAAAGCTTATAAGGCTACCCCTTTTTATTATATTAAAGTAAAAGCTTTTATCCCCCCCCTTAACTTATACCTTACTTACTAAATAGCTTATATTTATTACCGCCTTTAATATATAAGTATAGTAAACCTTATTTATATTATAGTAAAGAAAGCTGCTAAGTAAGTTAGATATAAGCGTAAAAGGCGCCCTTATTAACGGAGATATTAAGTATTATAAGATTTAAAAGAATTTTATAAAATATAAACCGGACCTAAACTAAAAGCTAAACGTACGTAACGTAATTTTAATATTAAACTTTAAGAAAAGTAGCTCCTCTAATAATACTCCTAAGAAAGTAAGCTTAAGAAATATAAGTAATCTTATAGCTACTTTATTAATAAACCGCTATAGCTTAAGGCTAGGACCGCTTTATATATTTATAAAAGATTTCCTAAGTTTATTAATATAATACTTATATAACTTTAAACTAGATATATTAGGCTTAATTCCTTTCTCTAAGCTTATAAGGTCCTTAAGGTAATTTCGAGACGCTGCCCTTATAATAGTAGCGATAAAACTATACCGTATATTTTTCTTAACTATACTTTTACTTATAAAAATAGGCTACTCTTTAATATTAACTAGTAACTAATATAAAACTAGCGTAATTTTACTAAAACGCTTAATAACTTTTAATTTATAATTAGATTTATACGCTAGTTTTTTTCGCTTAAATAATTACGCTAATTTAACCTTATAATATTACTTTATAAAAATAAAATAAATAAAAGAGACGGGGCTTTTAGCCTTATAATAAATATATAAAAACCGCTTTATAATAATAATCTTATTATTTATCTTATTAGCTACTTACCTAGCCTTAAAGCTAAACTATCTTAACTATATATAAAATATTAACTTAACTATATAAAATATAAAACTAACTACGCTTATTACGGCCGTAACTTTAGCCGCGGCCCTAACCTTAATTATAATTATAAGCGTAAACTAAAGCTATTTACTCCTCTTTTACCGCTAGCTTTTTTATCTTACTAGACGCGGTATAATTATTAACTAATATTATAAAATTTTTATTACTAAATATATTATTAACTAAACTATTTTAAATAAGACTAAAAATCTCCTTATAAGGAGGCGGCGCGGTTATAATATAAGCGCTAATAATATCCTCCCCGGCGGTAAGGGTAACCTTAACGCTTAGGGTAAGAGTAATTTCGGGCTTACTAAGCTTATTAACCTTTAACTTAGACTTAGACTCGATAAGTACCGGGGCGGAAGCGGAACTAATAATAGGAGGCGGAGTATAGAGAATAGAAAGATAATTAATAGGAGATAAGCTCCCTTATAAGCGCGCTTTATTCTTAATAGCGTAATAGATATAATATAGCTCCTTAATTAATTACTTAAAAAAATTAATTACTTATATATAAAAAATATATTATTTCTATATTTAAGCTAATATAATAGCGATAAGTTAATTAGCGCTAGTTAAACTTTTAGTTATATTAATAATAAGGTTCTTTTTAATAGCGGGAGGCTATAAGCTTTAAAGTAATATATAGCTAATAGCTATTTATATAACTTAATTAGCGTAAATATTATTATAATATATAATAGCGTATATCTCTTTAATACGTTAAATTATATTTTTCTACTATACTTATTAATATAAGACTTACTATAAACTTAATATAACCTTAATATTATTTATTATTTAAGCGTTATAATTAAAGCCTAGCTAATAGGCGACCTTAACTATAGCGCGAATAGCTTTAGCTATAGCGGGATTATTAATTAGCTAATACTTAGTACGGTTATTTATATATTTAATATAAGCCGCGCTTAGATAATTTACCCTAGTTATTAATAAATATAGATATACGCTAGGGCTAAGTACTTATTTCTTTATACCTAATAAAGGTTTTTAAAGCTAATAAATATACTAATATACTTTATATAAAATACCGCTTAAGGAAAATTAAGTTTAGCGGGTATTTTACTCTAGTATAGGTTAGCTATAAACTAGTTACGCGCGCTAAGAATTACTTATATAGTTAAAATTACTAAAAAAATAATAAGATAATAATAGCTTACTTATATTAGTAAAAGTAACCCCCCCCTCCTTTATATACTTTTAAGCCTTAAATTACTAATTTATAAAAACTAACTTCTTAATTAGGAAAGCTTCCTAATTAGGAAAGCTTAAAAAAGGGGTATATACTTAAGTATATATTATATATAAAGAAAGTATATAGCTATATACCTAAAAGTTAAGTAATATATACCTAGAGGCTAGGGAGGTATATATTAATATATATAAGTAATATATACCGCTACTATTATTATCTTTTCCTTATCTTATTTATCTTTCCTTATCTTTCCTTACGTTATATAGTATTACCGTAACCGATAGTTACTTTCTTTATACGCGTAGAGCGCCTAGCCCGGCCCCGAGCCGGACGCGGTCTTACTATATAGCGGGGGGTTTTACCTCTTTTAGGAGGGTTTTTCCTACTCGACTTACTACTAAGGTTCTAGTAGCTACTTCTATAGCCTCTAGAGTATTATAATAATTATAATAATTATATATATATAAGATAAAAGTTAAAAAGTAAAATAAAAGCTTTTATTTTAATATAATAAATAAAAGTTACTTTATAAGCTTTAATAATAACTTAAAATTATTTTATAGCTAAAAGTTTTATAATAAGGCTTTATAATTTCCTCTCTAGTAATATTAATATAGTAAACTATATAATATTAAAAATAATAGCGAATTTAATAGCTTTAATATATATCTTTTTTATTTATAATAATATATAACTTTATATTAATATAATAATCTTAGTTAAAGCTAAGTATTAGCGCTTAAGCTTAACGGTATATTTAAAGAATAAGATTTCTATTATAATTTATAATATAGCTAAACTTTAGAAAATTATATTTTTTATATTAGCTATATTATTTTTACCTTTAGTTAAATCTAAGCTATATTTACTTTCCTTACTTTTATAAAATATATTAATTTACTTTTAGCTAGTTAAAATAATATTTTATATTTAAATATTTATTATTTATAAACTTACTATATATATTAAAGTTAGAAAAGTACTTTAGCTTTATTATACTTAATATTAAGTATATTAATATTATTTATAAAATTTATTATAAAAAGTTTAATTATTAAGTTTAAATATTAATAAAATAAAAATACTTATAATAAGAAAAATATTAAAAATATAAAAAAGCTTTAAAAAACTTTTTATAAATAAAGAAAATATTATTTAATTTATAATTAAATTTTAATTATAAAATATAATTTATAAAATATAATTAAATTAATCTTATAATTTATTTAAAAAAGCTTAGGTAATTTATTATAATACTTAGCTTATTATAATAATAATATTTATATACTAATATACCTTATATAGCTTAAAACTATTTTATATATATTTTAAAAGGGGGAAAAACCGGAGAACTTAAAATAAAACCCTCCTTTTAAGTATTACCTTAGCTTTAGGTTAAACCCCGCTTATACTTAGCACTTTATATACTTTATAAGTTAAGTAATAACTAGCGATTTAAAAGCTAATATTTCCCTTAAAGCGGACTCCGTAATAGTAAAAATACGCGTAAACTAAGTTTAGTATAAAGTTTATATAGCTTACTTATCCTCTTAGCTATTATTATTATTATAAATTAAATCCTTATATTTAATTAAAATAGCTTTAATAATCTAATTAATTAAGGCCTTATTAATATAGCTTAGATATATATAAAAGTTTTATTATCTTATAATAAACCTTATAATAGCTAATTTTAAAAAATAGCTAAATTATTATAATAAAGCTATAAATAAGTATAAAGTTAAAGTTAAAAAAAAGTATTATTATATTCGCTTTTTAGCGTTTCCGCCCTAGCTATTATTAGTTTTTAGTTAGCGCTAAAAAAGGAGGAGGGGTAGTATATATAAAGTTCTAATTTATAAACTTTTAAAATTAGGTAATATATATATCTTTTACCTAATCTTATATTACTCTTATTTTAAGGTAAAGTTAACTATACTTAAAGTAAAATTTTTAATAAAAAAAATAATAATATAATCTTTTCTTATAAGCTATAAAGTAAGTAAACTCGCTTTTTATATATAAAGCGGCTAAATATTTATTATATTATAGCCTTATTATATAATATTTAATAATATATCTAAGTTAGTAATATTTAAAATATTACTAAAGTTAAACTTTTAGTATATATAGTTTAGCGTTAAAATTTTTTATTTATATTATTATATTTTTATTATAAATCTAGTTTATATTTATTATATTATTAATAATAATTATTAGGAAACTTTATTAAATTTTAAAATAATATCTTTTTATATATAATTATATTATTAAGACTTTATCTAATAATTTAATTTTTTTCTAAAAAGCTTCTTTATTACCTTATTATAAAGCTTACGCTAATACTTTTTTTATAATAAAAGTATAACTTTTACTAATTAAGTATACTTTTTTTATAAAAATAATATAAAGCTATTTTAAATTAAATTAAAGCTTATTAATAATATTTTAAAATATTATTATAATATTATTACTAAGTAGTTTCCTAGCTATAAAAGCTTAGCTTTACTTATAAAATTTATAATTAATATTTATTATAATTATCTTAAAGCTTTAAACTTAAAATAAAATAATAATAAAGTTTAAATAAATTATAAGCTATTATTTATATTACTTAAGAATTTACTTTTTAATAGTTTTTTTAGCGCTTTAGCTATAATTATAGCTAATATTAAGGAAATTTTACTCCCCTAAAAGCTATAAAAAAAGAGGAAATTATAGCTATAATAGCTAAGGAGATATTATTAACTAATAAAGTCGGAGTAAAAAGGGCGCCTCCCCGAACCTTTTTAAACTCCGCTATTTATTTAATAATTACTTATATAAAAATAAAAGCGTTTTTCGAAATAATCTTACTAATATTTACTTTAGCTTTTAATAAGGTAATAAATATAACTAACTTTTAAATTTAAGATTATTATAGTTTAAAATAAAGCTATATTTTAAATAAAAAAATTTTATAATTATAATTAACTTATATAATATTACCTTTCCTTTTAAAGCTACTTTAAGCGCGGCTAATTATCGCTATAAGGTAATAAAGGGAGCGGAATCTACTTATAATATAAAAATAAAAAGTTTATATTTATATTACTATAAGCGTAAAGTTTATAAAATATATAAAAGTTAAATTAGCTTATTATAAAAAATATAATAAAAGGCTTTAATTGAATTTAATAAAAAAATAAACTAGTACTATTTTAGTTTTAAACTATTTTTATAATTTTAGTAAATATAAAAATAGCTATATTAGTAAAATATTAAAATTTATTACTTATTTAGCTATTAAGGAGAATACTTACTGCTTTTATTATAAATAAAACTTTTCTAATAATAATTATTTTTAGTATATTTCTTATAATATTAAGAAATAATATTAGCTTATATTTACCTTAAATATAATATAAAGCTAATAGCTTATTTATTTTAAAAATAATTATAATATTAAAAGTTTTAAATTATAATAGGAAATATTTACTATTAATATATTTTTAGAAATTTTTTTAGAAATCTTAGATAATTAAAAAGCGATATTTTTTAGGAACTTAATTAAGATCTTATTAAGGCTAGCTAACTTTTATAAAAGAATAAAAAAAAAGGTAAAGTAAATATTTTTAGTAATAATAATATACTTAATATAAAAAAAGGAAAAGGTTTATTTAAAATAAAGGGGGGCTAAATTAGTACAAGTAAGGAGAAATTATTAACTTAATAAAGTAGTCTTATTTAAAAAAAATTATTAATATTAACTTAAAGTATTATTATAATATAAGGATATATATAAGCTTTAGTAAAGCTTAGCTATAAAGCTAAGCTTAGCGCTTTATAATTTAAAATATTAATAAATTTATAAATATATTATAAAAGAAATTATATTAAGCGTTTTAATAAGATATATTAATTATAAATATTTATACTTTTACTATTTCTTAAGAATTTTATTAATATAAGTAAGTAAAATTAGTATATTAATAATACTTAGCTTATTTTATAGCTATTATAGCTATTATAGCTATTATAGCTATTATAGCTATTATAGCTATTATAGCTATTATAGCTATTATAGCTATTATTATTACTTAGTTTTATTAATTTTATATTATAAAATAAATATAAGTATATAAGAGTAATAATATTTTTATTATTATTTTTAGCTATTTATATAATAAAAATACTAATTCCTTAAGCTTATTTAGTATAAAAGTAAAATAAAAGTTAAGTTTTAATTATTTTTATACCTTAGCTATAAAGATATCTAAGTAAAATAAGCGTTAAATTTTAATTAAAGTTATATTAAAGTAAAAGTTAATATTAATATATATAGTTTATATAATATAGCTAAAGCTAATAAAGTTAAAGTTATTCCCTTAATATATTACTTTATAATTTAATATAGCTTATATTAAGTTAATAATATTAGTTTACTTATTATATATTTTTTAGGTAATTTCGCTTAGAGATGTAAAAAAACTAAGTTAAAGGCTAGTTATTAGCTTAAGAAAATTAGTTATTTTAAGAGAAGATTATTTATAATAGTTTTAGAAAAAGTAATAAAAGTTAAAATTACTATAAAGAAAAGTTATAGTTAGGCAAAAATTAAAGTAAAAATATTTTAGTTAATAAAAAAGCCTAACTTTATAGCTAATAAAAGTAAGTAAATAAAAATAATTTATAATAAAAGTATAATATAAAGAAAAATAAAAGCTATATTAAAAGCTATAAGAAATATTTAAAAGGAAAAGTTTAAATATTTATAAATATAAAAACTTACTTAGCTATTAAAGTTTATAAAATAAAATAATAAAATACTTAAAAGCGGTAAATAGCTAAATTAATTATATTATAATTTTTATATATAAATAAGATTATAGCTAATTAAGCTATAAAGCGCTATATAAATAAAATAATTATATTTTTATATATTTTAAAAAATTATTTTAATATTTATTAAAAGTAAAAAAGGTAAAAGTTTATAATTATATTAAGGTAAAAAAAAAAGCTACTTATTCTTTACTAGTACTTTATTTATAATAGGTATTTAAAATAATATTACTTTTATTATAGTTTTTTTTAAAGCTAAGCTAAAGTTTTTATTTTTATTAAATTAAATTATAGCTTATAATTATAATAAAGCTATAAAAGATTATTTTAAAAACTAAGTTTTTAAAAAAGTATTATTAAATTAAAATAAGGTTAGCTATAAGTAATTTTAAAACTTATAAAGTTAATATATATAATTATTATATACTTAGCTTTAATATATTCTTAAGATAAGGTAGTTTTTAAACTATAAGGCGTAATTTCCCTTATATAAAATATAGCTTTTAGTATTATTTTCTCTTAAAGCTAAGTATATACTCTCTCCTTTTAAATACGCTATAGCTATATAAAGGCTATAATAAGCTTATTTTTAGTAATATTTTACTATATATTTAAACTAATAATATTATTAATATTATTAAAGTTATATTATATTATTATAAACCTTAATATAGGAAGTTTTTATATTTATTAAAAGTTTATTTTATATAAGTTTATTAGCGTTTATAATAATAATAACTTTTAGTATAAAATATATATATATAGCTTTTTTATTATAAGGCTAAAAAAGCTTAAACTTAAGTAATTTTAACTTTATTAATCTTTTTAATTTATTAAATAAGCGCGTTTTAATTATTATAAATAGCTTTTATATATACTGTTTTTACTATAATAAAGTAAGTTTTTTAATTATAAACCGCTTTATTACTAAATACTATAGCTTAAAAATATATTAAGTAAATAATAATATTAGTATTATAAATAAAAATTTTAAGCTAAGGAGAAAAGAAGAAAAAGAGAGAAAAACTCTTATAAGTAAAATCTTAGTAAAATATATAAGGGTATATACTAGTAAGTATAAGAGAGGGTATAATAAAATCTTAATAAAAAAGTAATTATATTTCTTAGTAATTTCCCTTAAGGTCTTTCTAGTAATTTTATAATAAGATTTCTAAAAGTTATATAAATATAGTTAGAAATTTTTAAAAATTATAATAAAATATTTAAGGGAAATTCTTATAAATACTAGTATAAGTAGTATATAATATTACCTCTTAATAAAGGTTTTAATATACTTATTAAAACTAATAACGCTTATTATATAATAAGGTATTTAGAGAAATTATAATATTATCTTAATTATTATTCTTATAATTATAATTTCTTATAGCTATTTTAATTTAATATTAAAGATTAATAAGTAAGCTAATAATATTAAGGAAATAGTTATAAAATTTCTTAATAATTATTAATATATATTAAAAATTCCTAATAAAATATTATATTTTATCTAAGTTAGAATTAAGCTAGTAAACTTAATATTTTAACTAATAGCGTTATTTTATTATATAAAATTAAAGAATTTAGTTTATTTTTTATTTTAATATATTATTAATATTTTTTAGTTTAATAAAAAGTATCTCTTAACTAAGTAAGGGATTTATAATAGCTTTATAAAAATAATTAATATAAAATAAGTTTATTATTTAATAGCTATTTAATAAGTTAAAAATATAGCTATACTTTTATTTTTTAATAATTCTAAAAAGACTTAATTATTATATAATAAGTTTTTATCTTTTATATATTTTATAAAATCCGCGCTTATAGCGATATAAATATAAACTTTTTATTTTTATATTATAAGCAGACTTTACTCCCTTTATTACTTTATAATAATAGTAAGCTATACTTAAAGTAACTTTAAAAGAGAAGGCGATATTATATAAGTTAATTATAATTATAAAAATTTTTTATTTAAAATATAACTTTACTTTAAATTATAATAATTTTAAACTTAAAAGTTTATTATATTTTTTATTTTATTAAAAAGTAAAGTAAATATTAATAAGATTATTTTAAGAAATATTTTTATTTTTATATAAGTAATTATTAAATAAATAACGGAGTTTAAAAAAGTTTAAGAAAGCGCCCCCTTTACTTTAATTTTATTAGTTAGTAATATTTTCTTAGCTATTATACTTATAATTTCCTCTTTTTTTATAGCTTTAAGGGGAGTAGAATTTCTTTAATATAAGCTATAATTATAGCTAGAGCGCTAGAGAAAATTATTAAAAAGTAAGTTTCTAAGTAATATAAATAATAGCTTATAATTTACTTTAACTTTATTATTATTTTACTTTAAGTTTAAAGCTTTAAAATAATTATAATAAGTATTAATTATAAATTTTATTAATAAAGCGAAGCTTTTATATTAAGGAAATTACTTAGCGGTAATATTATAATAATATTTTAAAATATTATTTATAAGCTTTAGTTTAATTTAAAGTAATTTTATATTATTTTTAAAAAAAAAGTATATTTAATTAATAAAGGTTTTACTTTTATTATAAAAAAAGTATTAATATAAGCTTTATAATAAGGTAATAAGGAAGCTTTTTAAAAAAAATTAAGTTTTTAAATAAAATTTTAATAATATAATTATATATAAAAAAATATTATTTAGGAGTTTTGTAAAATTTCTTAATAATTATTATTAATAATATAATAAATATAAATTAAATTTATAATAATAATATAATAATATAAGTAAAGATTTTTAATATTAAATTATATATATTAAAAGTTTAACTTTAATAATATTTTTAATATTATTAACTTAAATATATTATTAGATATTATATAATAAAGCTATAATATTATAAATATTTTATTATTTTATATATAAAAGGTAAGTTTACTTATCTTATAGCTTATAAAAAAATTATATTATTACCTTTTTTATTAAAAGTCTTACTTTAAGTAAAGTTAACTTTACCTTAAGATAAGAGCAGTATAAGATTAAGTAAAGAATATATATATTTCCTAATTTTAAAAGTTTATAAATTAGAATTTTATATATACCGCCCCTTCTCCTCTTTTTATTATATTATTATACGAGTAGCTATAAAAGCTGCTAAAACCTTAATAATATATCCGGTAGGAAAAACCCTCTCGTAAGAGGTAAAACCCCTTATAGCGCGGTAAGACTAGAGCTAGCTAAGGGCTTAGTAAGATACGCGACGCGTATAAAAGAAATAGCTATTAACTATAATAATACTATATAATATAAGGAAAGATAAGGAAAGAAAGATAAGTTAAGGAAAGATAAAGAAAATAGCGGTATATATTACTTATATAAACTAGTATATATCCTTTTAAGGCCTTAATATATACTTTTTAACTTTTAAGTATATAGCTATAGATTTTTTATATATACGGTATATACTTAAATATATACCTTTTTATAAAGCTTTCCTAATTAGAAAGCTTTCTTAATTAAGAAGTTATTTTTATAAATTACTAACTTAAAGCTTAAAGGTATATAAAAAAGGGGGGGTTACCTTTACTAGCGTAAATAAGCTATTATTAAATTAGTAATTTTAATAAAATTAATTATATAAGTAGTTTCTATAAATATATATATTATTTATAGCTAACTTATACTAGAAGTAAAATACTTATTAAAAAAAACTATTTTTATAATATATTTTACGCTAGTTATATTAGTATATTTATAAGCTTTAGAAATCTTTACTAAATATAGCGTAATAAGTATTTAGCTTTAATACGCGCTTAAATTTACTAATAATTAAAGTAAACTAGCTTAATATATCTTATATAAAATATATAAATAATTATACTAAATATAAGCTAATTACTAATCTTATTATAATAAAAGCTATTTACGCTATAATTAAGGTAGCTTATAAGCTAAGCTTTAATTATAACTTTTAATTAGTAAGTTAAAATTAAAGTTATAGCAGGTTTAAGATAAGTTTTATATTAATAAAAGTAATAAAGAAATACTATTTAACGCGTTAAGGAAACTCGCGCTATTACGTATTATAATAGCTTTTACGCTAATTAAGTTATTTAAGTAGCTACTAGCTATATACTATTTTAAGGCCTATTACCTCTTACTTTTAGCGAAGATTTTATTATTAAAATAACTAAAAGTTTAACTAGCGTTAACTAACTTATTATAGCTATTATAGCTTAAACTTAAAAATAATATATTTTTTATATATAATTAATTAACTTTTATACCTAAGTAATAAATAAGTTACGCTATATCTATTAAGGCACGCACGCTATTATAAATCGGGCAGTATTATTACTAATACTAAGTTTAACTCTAGTAGCCCCTCTATACTAATTTAGTATAGCTAACACACTAACCTGACCGGGCTTAAGCTCTAAGTGGGGCATAGCTTAAACTATAGGGTATATTATATAATACCGCCCCTAAGGCCGGGCAAGCTAAAAAATAACTATCGTAATATTATTTCTTAGTATTTAAGCTACTAGAGCCGCCCCTATTCCTTAGCATAGCTAAATTTAGCTAGCGTATAAACTACTAATACTTATTTACCTATAAACCCTTCGTAAGGCCGTTTATAATTATATCTTCTATACCGATCTATTATAGATTAAAAAAGCCTATCTAATACCTCTAGATAATTTATTTATATCGCAAATTAATATACTTAATATATACCTTATTAAGCGGGTTAATTATAGCTAACCTCGCGTTCTAGCTATTAGTAAATATTATAAGAGGCCTCTTTTATTCGTAGCTAATATCTCGAATAACGTTAGAGAGCTAGATTATTATAAGCCCTACGAGCGTAAGGGCTATAAATTTAGCCTCTATACTACTTATTATAATAAGAGTTTAACACTTTAAGCGCTACGCGATAAGGCTATTAGCGAGGAAGATAACGAACCCGGCCGTTAAAGCGTAGGTTACCTAATTATCCGCAAATAACGCGTTAGAATAAACGCGAAGCTAAAAGTCCTTACTATAAGCCGCTCCTCTAAAAATAATACTAAGGGAAAGCGTGCCGCGTAAATAGCGGAAAAAATACTTTATTATAGCTAGATAAGCGTAAATTATATAGGAATTTACCTTTAATAGCTTCTTTACGCTATATATAATATCGGGCCTTATATTTAAGGCTAGCTAATTAAGGCTACTTATTTATTTCTACTATATTATAGCCTTTATCGTAATCTTAGCCTCTTTCTAGTTATAAGGAATTATATACTTTATTAGCTATAGCGTCTTCGTAAGCTTTAAATTATTAGTATTAAATAGCTTAAGAATCTTATAGGTAAAGGAGGTTTAATATACTTAAATAATATAGGCCTAATAATCATAATCGAACTTAAGGCTAAGGAATTCCTAAAGCTCTCTAAGGTATTTAACCTTATATAATTTATTAAGAATTACGGCCTTATTATTAATCTATATTTATATTAGTATTATAAGGAGGTTATCGTTTATATAAAGAACGAGGAGGCTACTATTAGCGTAGCGATAGAGGTATAACTCGGAGTTAAGTTATTTAAATCCGCGACTAGCTAAATCTTTAGCTATACGCTTAAACTATTAGCGTAGCGAGGCACGATAATTATAAAGGGCCCTTTTTAGGCGGTAAACGCGCCCTAACTTATCCTTAAAGCTATAAGGCTACTTAATAAAGATATCTTTATCTAATTTAGTATTAATAAAAATATTTATAATATTAAACTTTACTTATTTAAGGTCTTATATTATAATAAGCGTAAGGAAGATTCTAATAAATAATTAATACGCTACCGCTACGTATAGATCCTTAATAGGTTAATTTATAAGAATGCGATCTCTGTAAATAACCTAGTAAGCCTTTGCTATTAGATCTACGCTTTTAATTAGCTTCTTTATAAATACCTAACGCTTTAGAAAGGTTTTAGTATTATAAGGCTTAGGAACGAGCTCCTAAGCGCCTTTCTAATATAGCTTATCGAGTTCTTTCTTTATTACGGGCACCTAACGTTTATCGAATTCGGGTAGCTTCTTCGCCGTATAATAATTACTTAAGGTATAACTTATAAAGGTTTCCGTAGCTAAAGCTAAGAGAATTATTATAAGCGCTTAATTAATATATTTATCCTTATCTATAAAGGAAACGTGCGGCGGAGGCGGCTTAAGAATACTATTTACGGCTAAATTAGCTTATATAAGCCTCTTTAATCGCCTCGTAAGCTCGGTGCCGTAAATCTCTTCTATTAAATAACGCTTACGGCGTTATATTAATTCTATTAAGGTAAAAGATAGTATTAATACCTCGCGCTCGCGCAAATATTAAAAAAATCGTTCTTTAGGTATTAAATCAGTTAGCTAAAAGTTCTATAAGTTACTAGCTAATTTGTTAAGATTATTACGATTATTAGTATTATAAACTTAGCCGCTAGGAAGATTTAAAGTTATAAGCGCTATCGGTAGTAGTTATGCCTTTTTATTAATTTCCTTAATTAATCGAAGAAGCGTATTCTTATCGAAAAACGGGCGCGGTGCCCCTTTACCTCGATAAGGCGTAGGATTCGGTAAAAAAAGGTGCGAAAAGTCCCCCTTAGGCGTTTTAAAACGCTTTTTTAATAACCTTATAAATTTCTCTTTAATAGTCGAATTCGATATATTTAATAATCTAGCTATAGTAGTTAGATATTTCCTTAATTATTTTTTAATACTTAATATATTAGAGGATTATAAAATATTAATACTACTAGTTTAGCTATAGGAAGTTTTCTCTTTCTCCCTATAAGGAAGAATAATAAGTTTAAATTCGATAATTTTACCTTTTTCTTCTAAATAAGCTTTAAATTTAACTAATAGGCCCTTTTTAATAATAAGGGCACCGGCATAATTAATAAAATATATATCTCGTATATAAATAACGATCTCTTAATTAGGAAGCTAAATCTTAAAGATATAGCTATATAAGCCCTTAATACTAATAAGATAACTTTTCTAAGCTTAAGGAGCTATTTTTTTAAACCTTACGATCTTCTCTTTCTACTTCGTTATATATACTATATAACCCTAAGTATAAAGGTAGCTAATATTATATTTATAAGGTAAATTAAGTATCTTTATAACCCTCTCGAGAGGGCTATTTTTACCTCTCGTAAGTAGTAAATTTAATATATATACTATTATCGATATATAATATAGCTATAAGGTTACGGGAAGCTTAGCGTATAAGCAAATAGCCTTAGCTATCGTTAATAAGGTCTTACTAGCCCTCTCTATAAGGCTATTTTATTATAGATTATATAAAGTTAAATAGCGTAGAATAAAGCTATCTTAAAAAGCCTAGGCCTTAATCGCCTTACTTTTAAACTCCTATACGTTATTAAAAGCTATTATAGCTATAGGAATCCCTCCTAAAGAGGCGTTAACTTATCGTTTCTAACTGCGAAGAAGATTATAAGCTTACCCTTTTAAGGTAATAGCTATTATTTAATAGAATCTCGTAAAGGCGTTAATTCCGTATAAAGAATATCGGGCACCGCTATTACCGGGCGGATTATACTTAATAATATCTTAAAAAATAATATCGAGGAATCTTAAGGGCCTAGCTAGCGAATCCCTACTAATTATAATATCTACCTTAGCAAATTAATAAGCCTTATATAAGAAGCTTTTAATAGTCTTTTTATTAATTAAAATCCCTATTTTCTAATAAGCTAAGGTTACTTTATCCTTACTAGTATATATAAGGCGCTTATATATAATAGTAAAATTAGCTTTTAAGCCTTTTCTTAATAATTTATATAGTAAAATAGCGAATACCTTAATTACGGTCTAATCGCCGCTTATAGCGGCTATACTAATAACTAAAAATTAATTATTAAGGCGGTAAATATACTTTTTAGTGCCTCTTATAATAAGGAAATTCGTCTTAAAGTTAGCGATAACGCCTTTTTCTTTTAGAACGCTTATACTTATTAAATTTGCTTAAATATTAGGATAAAAGAAAGCTTACGATAAGATTATCGAATTACTATTAGGTAGATCTATTTTAACCTTACCCTCTCCCTAAAGCTAAAAATCTCCGCTATTAGTAGCGCGGAAAAAGTTAATAATAGTATTCTTATAGATCTTAATAAATTACTTTAAATTATTAAAAATATAGCCTCCGGCTTTAAAATTATATATAATATTATCTTATTCGATACCGCGGCTAGTAGCTACTAGTTTATATATTTATCTAGCTTTCGTAATAGCTTCTAATACCGCGATTTATTTCTATTAATATTAATCTTTTAAGGGTAGGCGTAGTTTTAGATATAACTTCTAATAATTTTCTTCCTTATAAAGCTTATTACTTTTAGGAATAAAGTATTCGTAATTAAGATATCGTCTTTTCTAGTTTTCTTAAGCGGGAGAAGAGGCTTTACTATTATAATTTCCGTAGCTATGGCCTTTACCGTAGCCTTAACCTTTTCCTTAGCTATTATCTCGCTTTTCTTCCTATTTTTTTATATTCTAATCCGCGGAAAAAGTATCTTTCTTCTTATTATCGATAAGCTTAGCGTAATTTTAAAAAAAACCTAGGACCTTATCCTTTATTAAGGGCTTTTATTTAGCTAGCTTATATATTTAATTTTTATATTAGGAAAATATAACGGTTTTAATAGCGTTAATTATAGCGCTAATAAACTATTTCTTATAAGGTTCTTTTATTATAATATAAAGTTAACTTTATAAGAGATTAAAGCGTTATACGAAAATACCGAATATTATAAAATTCTCCGCTTTTATAATATATATTTCTTTTATAATTAACGAGAAAGTAACTCTCGGAGCTATATTATATTTTTTCTTAATAGCTATAAAAGTCTAATATACTAATTAATTTAAATTCTAGCTACTATCGCGAATTTTAAAAATTATCGTAAGCTTATAATAATATATAATAAGATAATAGTAATAAATTTCCTTATTTTACTATTTCTTTATAGCTATAATATTTATAATTATAAGTTTACCGCTATTAGGCTTATTAATATATTAAAGTAAGCGAAATTACTTAATTACTATTTTAATTAATATCTCCTAATATTACTAATTCTCTTAGCTTTTTAGCTTCTTAATATTAGCTAAAATCGCTCCTATTTTTATATTTTTTAATAAGGTTATCGTAACCTTCTTCTATAGCCTAAATAAGCTCCTTATTACTTAAATAAGTAATATTTTCCTTAGCGAGGCTTATCTTAGCTTTTCTTAGCTAAAATAGTTTTCTATAAACTAAGTTAGGTATATTACTTACTTAAAATAATAGCGTCGGTAATATAGTAGCGTTTACTATAGCTAAGCGGATCCTAAATAGGATCTCTTATAAGGAATATCGATTATTATTATAAAAAACGCGCAATTTAGCGTAACGGGCGTATAACCTATTAAGGCACGCACGCTATCACGGATCGGGCAGTATTATTACTAATACTAAGTCTAACTCTAGTAGCCCCTCTATACTAATTTAGTATAGCTAATATACTAACCTAACCGGGCTTAAGCCCTAAGTAAGGCATAGCTTAGACTATAAGGTATATTATATAATAATATCTACTATATAGCTAAAAATAAGGTAACTTTATAAAGGACTCTTTTACTTTATAACCGCCCTTTTATTTTTACTACTCCTTTACTTATAATTAAAACCTTTTCCGCTTTAGCGCTTATTAAGTTTAAGTTAAAGTTAAAAGCTAATAAGTTTATTATACTTAATATTACTCTTACTCCTGCTATAAAAGAAGCTCCTATTATTATTAAAAGCGCTATAAGCGCTTATAACGCTACTAAGCTACCTTTTTATAAGAAAATTTCTAATCTTATTTAAAATAGTTTTATTAATAAATATTCTAATAATAAAAATTTTATAATACTAGCTAATAATTATATTATATTTAATAAAGAATAATAGAAGCTAGTAACTTTTATTTTAAGTTATAAATATAAGGGAGGGCGTAAATATAGCCGCGGCCGCGGCTATAATTATAATAATCGCGGATATTTCCGCGCTTTATATAGTTAAATTAATTTTTTATATATAGTTAAAGTAATTAAAACTTAGAGCTAAGTAAGCGATTAGTAAAGTAAAAAATATAAGTATATTATTATATAATAACTATTATATATCCGCGCTAAAGTTAATATCTCTATTCTCTTTTTTCTTATAAAGTAATATTATAAAATTAAACTAGTAAAGCTTTCTTAGTAAAAAGAATTAATATATAAGTTATATTATAAATTATAAGTTATTAAGCGCCCTAATAAGGTTTTACTAGTCTTATATTAAACGCTAGTAAGCGTTAAAAAAAGCTTATTTTTATAAATAAAAGTATAGTTAATAAAGATATAAAGGATTATTTTATCGCCGCTATTATAAAAGTATTACCTCGATATTACCTTAAGTACCTTATAAGCTTAGAGAAATAAATTAAGTCTAAGTTATCTAGTCCTAAGCTATATAAATATTATATTAATAAACTTAAGGAGTCCCTTATATATATAAAAAGCGGAGCTAGCTTTACGTTATAATAGCTTATTTATAAGGTAGCTATATAACTACTTATATTTCTTTTACCTTTCTTCCTTAAAATACTAATAGAAAAGCTATTTAATATAAAGTTAAATATTAAAATCGCGTTATTTATATTTTACCGCTAGCTTTAAGCTAGTTTATATTATATAAAATTTCTCTAAATTTTATAATATTTAATATCTCCTCTAGTAAGGGTATTTTTTATATTTATAATATATTTACTTAGCCGCTTTTTTTACTATAATATAGATAAAGTTTACTATTCTAATATATTATAAGTAGTGATAAGTATAAATTATATAATAAGTAAAATAAAAGTTAAAAAGTAAAATAAAAGCTTTAGCTTTAATATAATAAATTAAGGTAGCCTTATAAGCTTTAATAATAACTTTAAAATACTTAAATTACTTTATACCTAAGGCTTTTATAATAAAGCTATATAATATCCCCCCTAGCTATATAAATAAGGCGATCTAAGCTATACTAAATAAAATAGCTAATTTAATAATTTTAATATAAACTTCCTTTACTTTTAATAAAGTATAGCTTTATATTAACGCTATAATTCTAGTAAGGGCTAGGTATTAGCACTTAAGCTTAGCGGTAAGTTTTAAAAAGTAAAATTTCTAATATAGCTTATAATATAACTAAACCCTTAAAAATCGCGCCTCTTATATTAGTTATATTATTATAACTTTAAGCTAAAGCTTAGTTATATTTACTATCCTTACTTTTATAAAATATATTAACTTATTTTTAGCTAGCTAAAAAAATATTTTATATTTTAAGGCTTATTATTTATAAATTTACTATATACGCTTAAGTTAAAATAATACCTAAGCCTTATCGCGTTTAATATTAAGAATATTAATATTATTTATAAACTTTATTATAAAAAGACTTAATATTAAGTTTAAGCGTTAATATAGTAAGGATATATATAAGAGGAAGAGGACTAGTAATATAAGAGATATTTAAGGGACTCCTTATTAAATTAAAAAAGTATCGCTTAGTTTATAATTAAACTTAA
Organism: Ophiocordyceps camponoti-saundersi (nom. inval.); assembly: GCA_003339415.1. Lineage (NCBI taxonomy): Eukaryota > Fungi > Ascomycota > Sordariomycetes > Hypocreales > Ophiocordycipitaceae > Ophiocordyceps > Ophiocordyceps camponoti-saundersi. Next base: position 29,975 of record PDHQ01000137.1, read on the forward strand.
GTTTTAAAATATAATTTATAAGGTATAATTAGATAAACGCTATAACTTATTTAAGGAAGCTTAGGTAGTTTATAATAATAATTAACTTATTATAAGAAATATAGTTAAAGGCCTTAATAAGGTTTAATAAAAGGAGTAAGGCGGTGCCGCCTTAGTTTTAAATTATTTTAATTATTTTAGTAAGTAGAAAAATTATTATATTAATAAAGTATTATAATTATAAGGGATTCGGGCTGCGCCCGAATAGCTAAGTTACGTGGGGGGTGCTTAGTTAAGTCCGCGCGTATAATAGGCGCGGGGTGCATATAGGTATATACGATTAGTTAGCGCCGCGCGCGGGACGGGCGCGGGCTGCATACGGACTATAACCCTAAGTACGTATACTATATATACCTTAGAACTTCTTAAGTTATTCTATATTAATAGAGTCAGCTTCTTACAGATGTTAAGGAGTGTAGGACTTTTATAATAATTTATTATTTATTTAACTATTAAGAAAGATTTAGGCCTCCTCCGCTATTAAATATAATTTTCCTAGCTATAATTATTTTTAAGATTTTCCTTATTATATTAATAATAAATTATACGCTAATATACCTTATATAGCTTAGAACTATCCTATATATATTCTAAAAGGGGGAAAAATTAGAGAACTTAAAGTAAAACCCTCCTTTTAAGCGTTACCTTAGCTTTAAGTTAGACCCCGCTTATACCTAGCACTTTATATATTTAATAAGTTAAGTATTAACTAGTAAATTAGAAGCTTATATTTCCCTTAAAGTAAACTTTATAATAGTAAAAGTACGCGTAAACTAAGTTTAATATAAAATTTATATAGCTTACTTATCTTTTTAACTATTATTATCGCTATAAACTAAATCCCCGTATTTAATTAGGGCGGCCTTAATAATTTAATTTATTAAGGCCTTATTAATATAGCTTAGGAATATATAAAAGTTTTCCTATCTTATAATAAACCGTATAATAGCTAGTTTTAAAAAATACCTAGATTATTATAGTAAAGCTATAAATAAATATAAAATTAAAGTTAAAGAAGGAGGTATTATTATATTTACTCTCTAGCGTTTCTACCCTAGCTATTATTAGTTTCTAGTTAGCGCTAGGGGAGGAGAAGGAGGGGTAATATAAATAAAATTCTAATTTATAAACTTTTAAGGTTAGGTAATATACGCGTTCTTCGCCCGGTCTTATACCGCTCTTATTTTAAAGTAAAGTTAACTTTACTTAAAGTAAAACTTTTAATAAAAAAGGTAATAATATAGTTTTTTTCTATAAGCTATAAAATAAGCGGACTTACCTTTTATATATAAAACGGTAAAATACTTATTATATTTTAGCTTTATTATATAATACTTAGTAATATATCTAAGTTAGTAATATTTAAAATATTACTAAAGTTAAACTTTTAATATATATAGTTTAATATTAAAAATCTTTATTATTATTATTATACCTTTATTATAAATTTAATTTATATCTACTATATTATTAATAATAATTACTAAAAAGCTTTATTAAGTTTTAAAATAATATCTTTTCGCGTATAATTATATTATTAAGATTTTATTTAATAACTTAATCTTCTTATAAAGGGCTTCCTTATTACCTTACTATAAGGCCCGCGCTAGTACCTTTTTTATAATAAGAGTATAACTTTTATTAGTTAAATATACCTTTTTTTTAAAAGTAATATAAAGTTACCTTAAATTAAACTAAAGCTTATAAATAGTATTTTAAAATATTATTATAATATTACCGCTAAGTAGTTTCCTTATTATAAAAGCTTAGCCCTATCTATAAAGTCTATAGTTAATATTTATTATAATCGCTTTTAAGCTTTAAACTTAGAGCAGAGTAGCTATAAAGTTAAAACGAATTATAAGCTATTATTTATATCGCCTAAGAATTTACTTTTTAATAGTTTTCTTTAGCGCTTTAGCTATAACTATAGCTTATATTAAAAAAATTCCGCTTCTCTTAAAGTTATAGAAAAAAGAGGAAATTATAGCTATAATAGCTAAGGAAATATTACTAACTAATAAAGTTAAAATAAGGAGGGCACCTCCCCGGACCTTTTTAAACTCCGTTACGTATTTAATAATTACTTATATAAAAATAAAAGCGTTTTCCGAAATAATTTTAATAATATTTACCTTAGCTTTTAATAAAATAATAAATATAATAAACTTTTAAGTTTAAGATTATTATAGTTTAGAGTAAAGCTATATTTTAAGTAAAAAATTTTCGCGGTTACGATTAACTTATATAGCGTCGCCCTCCCCCCCGGAGTCGCTCCGGGCGCAGCTAGCTATTATTATAAGGTAAAAAAGGGAGCGGAGTCTACTTATAATATAAGAATAAGAAGTCCGTATCCGCGTTACTATAAGCGCGGAGTTTATAAAATATATAAATAATACGAGTAAATAATTATTTTTTATTATATTAAAGAGTGAAATTAGCTTATATTTATTAAAAGTATAATATATAGCTAGTAATTTATTTACTTTTTAGATAATTATAATATTAAAGATTATAAATTATAATAAAAAGTAACTATTATTAATATAATTTTAGAAGATTTTTTAGAAAACTTAGATAAGGGGGGGTTTATATTTTTTTAGAAACTTAACTAGAATTTTATTAAAGCTAGCTAACTTCTAAAAAGCGATTAAAAAAAAGTAAAGTAAATATTTTTAATAATAATAATACGCTTAATATAAAAAGAAAGGAAGGGATTATTTAAAGTAAATAAAGAGGCTAAATTAATAAAAGCTAGGAAGAATTATTAGCTAAGTAAAGTTACCTTATCGGAGAAAATAGTTACTAATATTAACTTTAAGTATTTTTAAAATATAGGGATATATACTAGCTTAGGCGCAGCCTAGCTTTATAGCTAAGCTTAATATTTTATAATCTAAAAAGTTAATAATTTTATAAAGATATTATTAAGAAAATCACGCTAAGCGCTATAGCGTACTATGCTAATTATTAATTTCTATATTTTTATTACTTTTTAGTAATCTTACTAATAAGAGTTAGTAAGATTAGTATACTAATAGCGCCGGGCTTTTTTTATAATTATTATAATAATAGCCGTTACTTAGTCTTATTAATTTTATATTATAAGGTAAGTTTAAATATATATTAGTATTATTATTTTTACTATTATTTTTAGCTAATTATAAAATAAAGTAATTATATTTTTAAGCTTTTTAAGTAATATAATAAAATATGAGTTTAGTTTAGGTTAATTCTATATTTTAGCTATAAAAATATCTAAGTAAAAAAAGCGCTATATTTTAATTAAAATTATATTAAAGTAAAGATTAATATTAATAAGGATAATTTATAAAATATAGTTAAAGCTAATAAAGTTAAGGTTATTTCCTAAGTAAAACGCTTAGTAATTAAATATAGCTTAAGCTAAGTTAATAATTTTAATTCGCTTATTATATACTTTTTAAGTAATTTCGCTTAAAGGCGTAAGGAGTTTAAGTTAGAGGCTAGTTACTAGCTTAAGAAAGTTAAATATTTTAAGGGAGGATTATTTATAATAATCTTAGGAGGGGTAATAGAGGTTAAAATCGCTATATAAAAGGGTAGCTATTAGGCTTAGATTAGGGCAGATAATATCTTTTTAAAAAAGGGACCTAATTTAATTATTAATAAAGGTAAGTAAATAGATATAATTTATAATAAGGGTAAGTTATAGAAGAGAATAGATATTATATTAAGGGAGGTAAAAGGGGTTTAAAAGGAAAAGTTTAATTATTTATAAATATAAAAAATCGCTTAGCTATTAGAATTTATAAGTTTATATAATAAGATACTTAAAAGCGGTAAGCGATTAAATTAGTCGCGTTATAGTTCCTATATATAAATAAATTTATAGCTAACTAAGCTATAAAGCGCTACGTATATAAAATAGTTACGCTTTTATATATTCTAAAAAAAGATTTTAATCTTTATTAAAAGTAAATAAGATAAAAGTTTACGATTATATTAGAGTAAGTAAGGGGGCTTCTTATCTCTTACTAGCTTCCTATCCTCCTTAGGCACCGGAAGTAATATTAGTTTTATTATAGCCCTTTTTCGGTACTAAGCTAAAGTCCTTATTAGTATTAAATTAAATTATAGCTTATAACTATAATAAGGGTAAGAGAGATCGCTTTTAAAACTAAACCTTAATAAAGCTATTACTAAACTAAGACTAAGTTAGTTATAAGTAATTTTAAAACTTATATAATTAATAAGCGTAGTTATTATATACTTAGTTTTAATACGCTTTCGAAGTAAGATAGTCCCGGGATTATAAGGCGTAGTGTCCTTTATAAAAGATATAGCTTCTAGCTTTATTTTTAGCTAAGGCTAGGTATACGCCCTCCTCTTTTAAGTACGCTATAGCTATATAAAAGCTATAGCGTAATTATTTATAATAATATTTTACTATATATTTTAATTAGTAATATTAATAATATTATTAGGGCTATATTATATTATTATAAACCTTAACTTAAGAGATTTTTATATTTATTATAAGTTTATTTTATATAAGTTTATTAATATTTGTTATATTAGTAACTCTTAATATTAAGTATATACGCGTAGCTCCCTTATTATAAGGCTAAAGAGCTTAGACTTAGGTAATTTTAACCTTATTAACCTTTTTAATTTATTATATAAGTATATCTTAGTTATTATAAGCGGCCTCTATATATACCCTTTTTACTATAATAAAGTAAGTCTTTTAATTATAAACCGCTCCTTTCCTAAAAAAGATAAGAATTTACTTAACTAAAGCTACTTATCTTTTATATTTTAGATAAAATATAATTACGATATTCTTATTAAGAAGCTATTATATTACTAATATAGCTTTATATTTTAAAGCTATATTTATAACTTATATAATCTTTTATAAGGTTAGTTATAAAATATTTATATTAATTATAATATTTTTTATAAATATAGTAACTTTTTTATTAAAGTAGCTTAGGATAAGTTTAATTATTATATATTTATTAGTAGCTATAAACGCTTATATTAAGCGGGCCTAATTAGTATTAAGATTAGCTATTAATAAAAAAGCTATTTATATAGCTTTAGTAACTATTTTCTTAATTAACTTAATAATCTTAAGTAAAAGTTAAGTCTTAGTTTAATCTAAAATAGCTATATATTTTTTATAAAATTTAGCTTTAAAAGCTATTATAATATTTTATATTTCGGAAAACGCTATAGCTAATATTATTATAATAAGCTTACTATATATATTCTTTATATTATAATCGCTAAGGTATTATACTTAGTCTATCGCTCTGTTTATCTTAATATTATTATTATATTACTCTTAGCTAAACTAGGGATATTACGAGGACGAACTTAATCCCCGCGACCCCTTATCTATAACTATAAAAGTATCGCCCGTTCTTTAGGCCCCGGCCTTAGCCGTCGCGAGCGCTATTATTATCTCTTTAGTAATAAATATATTATAGCGAGCGGAATATTAAATAACGGGTCCTATCTTATTATTATAAAAGGTTATATATAAAATATATACCTTCTTTTTTTTTAATATTAACCGGAGTTTAGAAATAATAAAAATAAAAGCGCTAAAAAAGTAAATATAATAATACTTCCCTTAACCCCTTTTTTAAACTTATCTATAGCTCCGCTATAATAGTTTAGCTATCTCTTAAAATTAGCTATTATAAGGTTTATTATAAGATAATAAAACCTTTATATATTTCTTAGTTATAATAATAAGGCTTTAATTAATTAAATTCTTAAAGCTATTTTAATTAATTATAGAGATTCAGTTTATAGCGATAATAATAGCTAAAAAGATAAATAAGCTATATAAACTTTATATTAAACCTAGTTTATATATACTCTTATTATTATAAAGTTTACTTTAAAAGAAGTGTTAGCTTCCTAATTATTAGTTATTACCTAACTTATTAAATATATAAAGTACTAAGTATAAATAAAGTTTAACTTAAAGCTAAGGTAATATTTAAGGGGTGGGTTTTACTTTTAATTTTTTAGTTTTTCCCTCTTTTAGAATATATATAAAATATTTCTAAGTTATATAAAGTATATTAGCGTATTAATAATATTATTATTATTTTATTAAGTCTTATTATAAGTATAGTTATTATAAAACCTTTATAGCTAAGAAATATTTTATTATTAATTATAAAATTTACTAAGCGATATTTTTTATTAGCTTAGTTTTTTATATACTTTATATCTTTATACTTATAGCTTAAGCTTATTATTATACTTTTTATACTTAAGTAATAAGTTTATAAGCTATAATAGTAAGGCTTAATACGTTTAAAAAGTTTATAATATTTAAAATTAAAAGAGGATTCTTTATATTTTTATTAAAGGCGATAATAAGTAGCGCGATATTAATAAATATATACTAAGAGGAGTTATAAATAAAATCTAAAGTAGGAAAAGGGGTATTTTAATTATTTTAATATTTATTTATATAAAATTATAGCTTTTAATTTAAGTATTAGTTAGTTACTTTTATATTACTTTATATTTATAAATAAAAAGCGCTATTATAATAATACTTAATATTAATTAGCTAGTTAATTTTATTAAGAGATTTAAAAATAAATAAGCTAATATTATTAGTAATTTATATATTTAATAAATTAAAAAAGAAATAAAAGTATTAGAAATAATATCTTATAAGTATTTTAGCTATATTATTCTTTTTACTTAATAATATAATTATAATTTAACTTAGCTTATAGATAAAAGCTTAGATATAATTAATTTAAAATAATCTTTTAATATTATTTTCCTATTATAAGTAATATAGTCTTATATAAAAATTAAGATAAGTAAAAAATATAATAAACTTAAGGTTTTATCTTATAATATTTTATTCTTTTAATATTTATAAGAATTATAAATATATTAGTAATTATCTTATTTTATCTTAAGCTAGTAATTACTTTATTAAAATATTTAAATAGTTTTATTTTATTTATTAGAAGTAAAAATAGCTAGCTTATATATATTTCGAATTAAAGTAATATAAAGAAAGAATTATTTTTAATTATTTTATTTAAATACTATAAGGAAATTATTATAAAATTTAAAGTTTTAGCTTATATTTTTTTTAAAGTTAATTATACTAACTCCGCTTCTAATAAGATAAAGTTTTTTATTAAGTAAACTAAAGTAATTATAGAAATTAGGGTTAAGGCTTTAAATTTAAAGCTTTTTAAAAGAATTATTATAAGCGTCCTTTTTTCCTTTTTATAAACTTTTATAGTTAGGAGTTTAGCTATTTTATATAAAAGGGTATTAATAATAATATTAAATTAGCTAAGTTAGTATAAGAAATAAATATTAAACTAAATAAGAAAATTAGATTATTAAACTTAATAAATAAAAAGTAATTTTTTTATTATAAAATAAACTAAGGCTTTATAATTTATATTTATATTAAATTTTTAATTAAGTAATTTTAAATAAAAAATATATAAAGCTTTATAGAATAATAAAATGTTTATAATTTTAAATTAAGTATACTTATTTAGCTAAATTTATTATTTTTAAGAAAAAGCTTATAAACTTTTATATTTAATTATTTTATTATTATTAAAATATATTAATAGTAATATTTTAAAAAATATTAATTTTAAAGTATATTAAGAGTTTAAGATAAAAAAAAGTAAATACTAAGGCTTATATAGCTAACTTTTTTATTTTATTAAAAAGTTCCTTTTATTTTAATTTAAGCTTAAAAGCTATATTTTTCTTTTAAAAATAATTTAAGAGCTTAATAATAATATTAAAATAATAATAAAAAATCTAAATAAAGTTATAAAATCTTATAAATAAGTAAATAGCCTTATAATTATAAAAAATTTTAAATTTCTAATTTTAAATTACTTATATTTTATTAAAGTTTATACTTATTCTTTAGCTTATATATAATATTATAGTAAAATAATTAATTTCTATAATATAAAATTTTAATTTTTAAATATCTTCTTATAAGTTTACTTAATATAAATATTAAATTATTTCTTAATATTTCTCTTAATATTCCTCTTTTTCCCTATTTAAGTAAATTAATATATTATTAATATATATATATATATAATTAAAAAGATTATAAAATTAAATATTATTAAAATTTCAAAATTAAGTAAGCTTTATTTTTAAGCTAAATAGGAAAATAAGCTAGTAAAATATATTAAACTTTATATAAAAAGCTATAAGGTGTTTAAAATTAAAGTTAAAATAAAGATAATAATATACTTAAATAATATTAATTTTTAAAAACTATTTTACTTTTTAATAGCTAAATATTATATTTTCTAAAAAAAAGTAAGTAAGATTTTACTTTTTAAATAATTATTTATTTATTAGTAATTAATATAAAAGCGCTAAGCTATTAAATATACCTTTAGCGTAAAGAAAATAAAAGCGGTATAAAAACTAATATATAGCTTAATAAACTTAATTTTAAATAAATAATTAATAGTTTCCTTTTCTAAGGGTAAGTATTTTATAAATATTTTATAAAAAAAAGCTTTATTAAATTTAAAAGCTTTCTAAGTTTTAAAATAATATTATAACTAATTTAAGAGCTAGTAAAAATATAAGCTTTTTTCTTCTTAAAAATTCTTTTAAAATATATAAAAGCTAGGGGAAATATATTATATATATAAGTAATATATTTAAGCTTTTATTTTTAAGAAAATAAGATTTCTTATCTTATATATATATAGCTAGCTAAGCTTAACTTTATAGTAATAATTAAATTATTATTATTTCTTAGTTTTATAAAAATTATAAAAATTAATAAGGTTATTTTTTTATTATATATAATAAAAGTTTTATTATACTTAGTAAATAAGTTATTTTTTAAAATATCTTAATTTATATTATTAGTTTTTTAATCACTTTAAGTTAAAGTTTAAGCTAGCTTTTTTTTATAAGTTATATAAAGTCTTTTTTCTTTTATAATTAATAAAAAATTTAATATTTACGCCTATTTTAATAAAAAAAGCGGTTTTAACGTTTAGTATTTATTTAAATAGCGGAATTTAAATTTCTAATAAAAAGGGGCTTTTTTAATAATAAGATTAAGGGTAAGTATTTAATAAAGGCAGGTAATTTATTTAGCTAAACTAGCTTCTAAGCTATATAATTAAATAATAACCTTTTTTTAACTATTTAAAATAAGCTAATAAAAACGTTTTAAATATAGTTAGTTATTTAATAAATTTCTAAGAAAAATATTATTTATTAATTATTAAGGTAATAATTAAATGTTTATAAACTAAGCTAGCTTAATAGCTTTTAAAATTATTTTTATTTTTCGAAGTTAATTAACTTTAAAGTTTTATAATTTTTATTTTTAATTATATTATCTTTATATATTATTTTTATTATATAATAATATTAGCTATATTTTATAAAAAAGTAGCTATAGTTATAATTTAGTTTTTACTAAAATTTTATTTTACTATAAAGTTTAGTCTTTTTAAAATAAAATTAAATAAATAATAATAAGCTTAACGCTTAAATATTTTACTACTTATTTTATAAAATAATAACTAACTAAAAAATAAATATTTATATTAATATTATATAAAGTAAAAATATAAAGAGTAATATTATTAACTTAAACTTAACTATTAATAATAAATAATTTTTTTATTTTTTATTCTATATATAATATTATTAAGATTATTAAGAAGTTTTATAATTATTTTACTTTTTTCTTATATTAAAATTATTTAATTAAATAAAGTTAAGTAAAAGCGTTTAAACTTTAAAAACTTTCTTTATTTTTTATTAATTAAAGTAATAATTAGCTATATAGCTTTTTTTTATAAATAAAATAAATATTATTTTTAAATAAACTTTCTTTTTATTTTTATTTAAAAGTTAACTTTTTTAATATAAAGTTATAATTATAATTTTAATCTTTTTTTATATAATTAAAATAATTTTATTATCTTAGTAAGCTTTTTATATAGCTTTTTAATAAGTAAATTCCCTTTTTAGTAAAATATAGCGTTTTTTATATATCTATAAAATTCCTTATATATTATATATAAGTTTTTAGCTTTTATAAGAAAGCTTAAGTTAAAATTAATAAGTAAATAATTTATTTATATATATATTATTAAAGCTAAAATAATTTAAGTTTTAACTATAAAATAACTAAACTTAATAAGGAATTTTTAAATTTTTTACTTATTAGTTAAGGAGAAGTTTAGTTTATAAAGCTAGTTTATAGCTTTAATAAACTTATTTAAATTTCTAAAAGCAGACTCTTAATATTAAACTATTTTAGCTAATTTAAAAAAAAAGCGTTTTTCTAAATTATACTAAGTTTTTAAAAATTTATAATTTTTTCCTTTTAAAATATAAAATAAAATATTTATCCTAGCTTATTTATTATAAAAAATATAAAGGTCCTGCACTCCTTAATATTTATAAGAAGCTAACTCTATTAATATAAAATAACTTAAGAAATTTTAAAGTATATATAGTATATATACTTAGGGTTATAGTTTATATATAGCCCGCGCCTATCCCGCGCGCGGCGCTAACTAATCGTATATACCTATATATACCCCGCGCCTATTATATACGCGGACTTAACTAAGCACCCCTTATATAACTTAGCTATTTAAGCGTAGCCTAAATCCTTTATATACCTTATTATTTTAGGAAAAGAGTATTTCCGGCCGCGGTATATATATATATAAGGTATAAGTTAAAATACCTCTTATATAGAAAATTTTTCTTCCTCCTTTTTTTTTTCTTAAGCTAGTTATATTATTTTCCTTTACTAAGTAAATATTTCCTTAAGCTTTATATTTTATCACTCCGCTATTATATTCCTATAATTCTTTTTTCTATTATTATTATTATCTAAGCTTTTTATAGCTATTTATTCTTTTTTTTTATTATTATTATTTAAGCTCTCTATATTTATTAAGTTATTATATTACCGCCTTAATATATTATCTAATTAGCTATAGTTACCGCTTTACGTAAGAAGCGGCTACGCTATAAAAAGGGATTTAAATAATAAAAATATCGCTATATTATAAAAGGTAGAATACTTATATACTCCCTATATTTAGGATTTTTATATTAGCTATAATATTAATTACTAACGCGGTTATAAGATAGCTTATAAGGCGTATAGGTAATAGTAAAAATAGTACCTTTAGGAAAAATACCTTTTTATTATAGATATATATTTATAGCAGGCTATTTATAATTTATAAATAATAGTTAGGGAAAGATAAGCTATTACTTTACTTACTCGCCCCCGCGCTAAAAAAGTACCTAGCTAGCGCGCTTAGCTTATATTAAAGTTTCTTACTTATATTAATTACTTATAAATTATATTAGCTATTACTTATATTATACCGCGCTTAGTAACTAATTTTTACGCTCCTTTTATGTTTAAGTAATAATAATCTTTTACGCTTATCCCCGCTACTAATAATATAATTACTATATCCGCCTTCTATACTTTAATTTATAATATATTTTTAGCGATAATATAATATTAATAATAATAATAATAATAATAATAATAATAAGGCGCCCTTACTATTAGCTTTAACTTTTTTATTTTACGGTATAAAGCGTTTTTTTAATAATAAAAAGAATAATAGTAATAAATTCTTAAGTAATAGCGGGATAAGCGGGCTATTTAGATCGTAAACTACTAAGTAGATATTAATATATAAAAACGGGAGAATAAAAAAAAGAATAATATCTCTTATTAAATAGTTATAGCGCTAATTAATTTATATAATATATTAAGCTTACTTATTACCTTACTATATATTATTTTTACTAACTTATATATATTACTTAGCTTTTAGTTACCTAGCGCTTATATACGGTACTTATTCTCCCCCCTTACTATATATTAATAAAGTAAGTTTATATTAGCGCCCGCGCGCGGCGCGCGTAGCCTAGGAATAAAATAAGTAAAACTCCCGCTATTAGTATTATATTAAATATTCTCCTAGTTTTAAGGTATACTCTCCCCCGCTTAAAGATATATTTATTATAAGTTAATATTAACGCTAAGCTATAGCTAGCGCTATAATAATCTCCTAAGTTACTTAATTATAATAAAAGATTATAAAAAGAAAGCGGAGAAAATAAATATTAGCTTAAAGCTAATATAAAAAAGGAGAAGGAGTAAGTAAATAAAAAATAAAAGGGAATAAGGGGTAGGGGGGTAATATTATATTTATATAATAAAAAAAGAAAGTTACTTAAGGGGGATAGCTAGCTATAAAAAGCGCTTAAATAAGTATATAATTAAGTTTACCTTAAGCTATTATAAAAATATATATTCTTTTATATAAACTTAAAATAGTTTAGTATTATATAACGTTTAAGGCTATTAACTAGCTTTTAAGTTAAAATAATATAACCTTTCTATTTTACGAAAATAAGTTAATAAGGTATCCCGCCTTATAAGCGCTAACTTTTAGTATTTTTTATAGTAAGGATTTCCTTAACCTTATACTTATTAAAAGATAAGTTATTATAAGAAAAATAAAAGAGGGAATCTAGCTAGGAGTTAGTAAATAATTAGAATAATAGAAAGTTATTAGTAATATACTTAATAAGGTTAATATAAAAGGTAAAGTAAATACTAAGTGATATATTAAGAGTAATAGTAAGCAGTATTAATATAGCTATTATTTTATATTTACCCTTAAAGTAATTAAGCTTTTAAGATAAATAGTTAAACTATATATAAGTAAAGTTAAGCTATATAAAATTACTAATTTAAAACTATTCCGCGGGTTAGCGAGACTTATTTAAAGAGTCTTATTACCGCTACTAAGCTTAGGTAATAGAGGCTTATATTAGTTTAACGCTATTATAAAGGAAATAAGTAAATACTATAGCTTAGCTTTTTAAGGAAAAGATAAGGGCGGCCGCCTCTACTAGCTAGTTAAGAAAAATAATATTAAAGCTATAAAATAAATAGTTAAGACTAATACTTATTATAAATAAGTTTTAATTATTTAAAGTAAGCTAGTAAGTAAGTAAGTAGCGTAGCTAGTTAAATTATAAAAAAAAGATTATATAATAAAGAATAGCTTATATTTTTTAGTTTATATATTTTTTACTCTTATTAGTTTAAGGGTAATATATTATAAAAAGTAGCTTATTAACCTTAGTAAGATAGTAAAAAATAAACTAAAAATAGCTTATTTAATTAAAATTATAATTAGAAATTAACTTATAAGAAAAGCTATAAAATTACTACTAATATTAAATAAAGCGCTTAATATATTACTTAATATTTATAAATATTATAACTTTAAGCTAAATATATTTTAATAGGCGATTTATAATAATTATTAGGAAATAAGGCTAGGATTTTAAGGCGGCGGGTAGCTTAGTTATAAAGTTTATAAAGAGAGTTATCTAAAACTATTTAGGAGAAGGTAGTAGCTAAAATAACCCTTAATAGCGCTAATAATTAAGGTAGTTTTTATAATAGTAATAGTTATAAATAAAATATACTATATTTATAAATATATTATTTTAGTAAAACTTATATTAAAGAAATATAAAAGTAATATTCTTATTAAAGTATTTTACTATAAGGGAATTATAAATTTATTAAATAAGTATAATAGTTAAGGGTTCTTACTTAGGAACTTAAAAATAGCTTTAGAATTATAGCTATTTATAAGTAAAAATAAAATAGTTTATAACTTACTTATAAGTACCCGCTTTTAGCAGAAATTTCTAAGCGCTTAACTAAACTACTTAATAGCGTATATAATAAAAGGAATTAGTATAAAAAGCTTTTAACTAAAAGTTTTATAAGGTCTTATTATAAAAAAAGGCTAGGGCGTCCTAAGTAAGAGGTATAGCTATAAAAAACTAAGATAAAGCTAAGCTAAATTAAACTAGCTATAACTTAAAAGAGTAGATAAATATAAGCTATATAATTTAACTAAAGCGCTTCTCTATCCCGCGGCGATCCTATTCTCGCTAGGAGAGTATATCGGGCTATAATACTTACGCGCTAAGATAGTATTAGAGGCGGAAATTAAAAAGGGCGAGCGTTTTAGCTTAATATGCTTAATATTTTATTATAGCCTTAAGCGTAGTAAAATACTCTAAAGCCTTATAATTTATAAAAATAAAAAATAGCTAGGTAATTTTACGTAACTTAGTAAACTACGCTTTAAGGTAAAAAATAATAGTAAAAAGTTTTTTATTATAAATTATATAGTTTTATTTTATAAGTAATAATTTCTTAAAATAATATATTATAAGCTAAAAGATATAATCTAAGCTAAATTAGGAAAAGTACCTACTAATAGCCTTATTAAAATAGTTAGCTTTAATAATAATATTATAATTTAGATTTTACTAAGCGAGGATAGGGGTAAAGATAAATATAAACTTAAGTATATTAAAAATAAGCTAATATTAATTAGTTTAATAGAAATATACGCCGCGTTTCGTAAGCTTAACTAAGGGGGCTATAAAGTTTAAAAAATAAGGTATAAAGTTATAATAAAAGTTAGCGAACTTAAGAAAACTACGCACGCTTTAGATATAAGTTAGCGCCTTTTATTTTAAAATAGTAAAAATTTTAGTAAAGTCCGGCTATATTTCTTTACTAGCGTAGATAATAAACCTTAAGTACTTAACCTTATAAATAGTAAAGTTATATTTATTAAAATTAAGGAAAAGCTTAGCTTAATAAAAATATAAAAATATAATATATATTTTATATTAATAATTAGAATAGGAACCTTTTAAATAAATAAGGATATTATCTAAGTATATTATAATAAAGTCCCTTAAAAAGTTACTAAAAGTAATATTAATATAACGCTAAAATATAGTAAGCGCTTTTATAAAGCTAAAAAAGTAAATAAGGTATTCGAATAAACTAAACTAGGTATAAAAAACTATAAGGTATTCTTTACCTTTTATAATATAAAGCTTATAAAAAGTAATATAAATATTAAGTTTCGTAAACTAATAAGTACTTAAAAGGCTATAGAGTATTTTTTTAATAAGTAAGAGGGGATAATAATCTTACTCCGTTACCTTATTTAAAGCGAGATAATCGATATAAAAGCGCTACCCGCCTCTTAGCTTTTTTATAAGTAAGATAAGGGCGGCTACGGATAATAAGCTAGCGTAAATCTATCCTTTATCTATTAAGTTAGTAATTTATTTCCGAACTTTAAGGAGATACTTATAAGGTATATTATAAAATAAGCCTTAAGGTAAAAAGGGTAAAAAACTATTAAGTTCCTAGTAAAGTTAGATATAGTAATTATAATTATTATAATAAGGGTATAAAACGCTAGCTTTCTCCTTATTAAATAAGTTAGTAAAATCTAATACTTTAAAAAATAAAAAGAGGCTTATAATTAAGGTAAAAATTATAATATATAAAATATAAAAAATATCTTATAAGCTAATAGCGAGGAATTAGTAACTAATATATTACTAAGATTTATAGCGGATAAGGGCTATAAAAATAAAGCTAAGGATAGCTATAATAAAGTAAGTAACTTACTAAGATTCGGAGTATAAGATAACTAATCTGCTAATAAAATAAACTATAACTTCCTACTTATTAGGATATAGCGAGATATTATTACGTATTATTTAAAATAAGCTAAAAATTAAGTTTTAAGTAAAGCTTAGAATTATATACGCTATTATAAGTAATTATTAGCTATTAAGATTAGCTATAAAGCGGATAAGGTAGCGGATAGATAAGTATAGCTTAAAATATATATATTATTAGTAATATATTTATATAATAATATAAATTACTTATAAGTAAGAGAGAGGAATTTACTTAAGCTAATAGTATTATATAAAAGATTTACTTATAATAGCGTAATAATTATAGCTACTATTTATTTATATAATAATAAAAAAAGTAAAATTTATAAATATAAAAAGAAAAAGGGGAGGTAAGTTTATATTTTAATTAATATTTATAAAGTAGTTATTTAATATTTTATAAGTAATATTACTGCGAGAGTCCTCCCCTTATAAGAGACTTAATATAAGGGGGATTTATTTCCTTAGTCCGAGGCGGGGTTTTTCTCCTTTTTTATAGTATTTACGAAGTAGACTAAAAAAGCTAATAGGGGAGGATTAAGCTTATACTCACGCGAGAAATAGCCGGTACCGCTATAGCGGAGGTAATAGCCCTTAGCGCGCTATTTTATAATCTTATTACTATTAGCCTTAGTTACCTAATAATAAGTCTTACTATTATAGCTATTTTAGCCTTAAAAAGGGGGGCTACTATATTTACTAAAGCGCGGCTAGGTGCTAGCTTAATATATATTAGTTATTAGGGTATCCTAAGATAGCTTAAAAGCGGAAAGTAAAGGCGTCTAGCTTTTATTTTTAAGGTAAAAAAACTTAATATTTATAATAATAATATAGATTTTAGTAATAGCGATAATATACTTAGTTAGGGGAATATTACGCTTTATATAATATTAGTAAAAAGCTAATATAAGAGTATAATAAAGGTATATAATTTTAATTTTATTAGCTTATTTAGTATTATTTACTAAAGTAAGCTTAGCTTTAAAGCGGATAAGGAAATTAGAGAAGGACTTAGAAGCGCCTTATATAAGGTATTTAAGCTTTATTATAGCTATCTAATACTAGTATAAGTTAGTAAATATAATATTAAAGTAACTTAGGAAATAGTTAAGGTTATACTTATACTTAGTATTTTATTTAAAAAATAAGGCTACCTTAGCTTAAATTATAAGAAATAAGTATTAATATAGAAATACTTATTAGTTATAAGCGGTATTAATAAAGGCTTAGTCCGCTTATAGCTTATAAGATATAAAAAAGCGCTATATTAAAAAGAGGTTCTTATCGCTATTAAATAGTAATCTAAGAGGTAGCAGCTTATAGTAAGGTTACGATTATTATTACTTAAGGAGCTATATAGATTAATACTATTAGCGTATAAGGCTTTAAAGCTCCGCGATAATAGCTTACTATTTTAAAAGCTAGGCGATAATAGCTTATTAAGTATTAAGGTTATTTATAGTTAAAGTTATTTTACTATAAAGGTCTTATACTCCTTAATATCTATAAGAAGCTAACTTTATTAATATAGAATAATTTAAGAGGTTCTAAGGTATATATAGTATATATATTTAGGGTTATAGTTTATATATAGCCCGCGCCTATCCTACGCGCGGCGCTAACTAATTATATATACTTATATATACCCCGCGCCTATTATACGCGCGGACTTAACTAAGCACCCCTTACGTAACTTAGCTATTCGGGCGTAGCCCGAATTCCTTATAAAAAATTATTTTATCGGATTTTATTTTATTTTTTAAGTTTATAAGAAAAGCGTTAAAATCTTCCTTCTTATTTAAAAACTTACTTATTTCCTTATAATAAACTTTTATAATATTTAAATAAAAAGAGTTTAGCTATTTTATTAAGGTAATTAATATAAAAGTATCTTAAGTAGCTTTTTTAATTAAAATAAATATTTATTTACTTATTTTAAATATAATTAATATTTCTTAATAATTTTTTTTATATTTAAGTTTTAATTTTTTAAAGTTAATTAACTTTAAAGTTTTATAATATATACTTATAATTATGTTATCTTTATATATTATTTTTATTATATAGTAATATTAGCTATATTTTATAAAAAGGTAACTATAGTTATAATTTAGTTTTTGCTAGAATTTTATTTTATTATAAAGTTTAGTATTTTTAAAATAAATTTCTTTAATTACTTAAAAGTTTAGTTAAAGGCTTTAACTATATATTTTAAAGCTAATTATAATTTAAGTTATATATAAAATCTTTTTTATTTTATATAAAGATATAAAAATTAAGTATATATTATTTAATTACTTACTAATAAAAAAGGCTTAAAATAATATTATAATTGAAAAATATACTAAGTAAATAGTAATATTAATATTATAAATAAAAATTCTAAGCTAAGGAGAAAAGAAAAAAAGAAAAACTCTTATAAGCGAAATCTTAGTAAAATATATAAAAGTATATACTAAGAAGTATAAAAGAGGGTATAGTAAAATCCTAATAAAAAAGCGATTATATTTCTTAGTAATTTCTTTTAAAGTTTTTTTATATAATTTTATAATAAGATTTTTAAAAGTTATATAATAAAGTATAGTTAAAAGTTTTTAAAAATTATTATAAAATATTTAAAGGAAAACCTTATAAGTGCTAGCGTAACTAGTATATAATATTAAAAATAATAAAAATTTACTTAATTAAGTTAGCTTATTTTTATATTTAAAGTAAAATATAATTATTCTATTTTTATTAAAAAGCTATTTTATTATTAATATAGCTTTATACTTTAAAGCTATATTTATTACTTATAAAATCTTTTATAAAGTAAATTATAAAATATTAATATTAATTATAACTTTTTTTATAAATATAATAATTTCTTTATTAAAGTAATTAAAAATAAGTTTAATTATTATATATCTAATTTTTTATATATTCTATAAACTTTATACTTATAGTAATATTAATACGGACTTTTTATTTTTATATTATAAGCAGACTCTGCTTTTTTTATTACCTTATAGTAATAGCTAGCTACGCTTAAAGTAACTTTAAAAAAGAGAGTAATATTATATAAGTTAATTATAATTATAAAAAATTTTTATTTAAAATATAACTTTACTTTAAATTATAATAATTTTAAACTTAAGGGTTTATTATATTTATTACCTTATTAAAAGCTAAGATAAATATTAATAAGATTATTTTAGAAAATATTTTTATTTTTATATAAGTAATTATTAAATAAGTAGCGAAGTTTAAAAAGGTTTAGGGAGGCGCCCTCTTTACTTTAACTTTATTAATTATTAATATCTTTTTAGCTATTATAGCTATAATTTCCTTTCTTTTTTATAACTTTAAAAGAAGCGGAACTCCTTTTATATAAGCTATAATTATAGCTAAAATATTAAAAAAGATTATTAAAAAATAAGTTTTTAGGTAATATAAATAATAGCTTATAATTTACTTTAATTTTATCGCTATTTTATTTTAAATTTAAGGCCTTAAAATAATTATAATAAATATTAATTATAAACTTTATAAATAAAGCTAAGCTTTTATAATAAAGAAATTACTTAAGAATAATAATATAATAGTATTTTAAAATATTATTTATAAGCTTTAATTTAATTTAAAATAGCTTTATATTATTTTTAGAGAAAAATTATATTTAATTAATAAAGGTTATATTTTTATTATAAAAAAAGTATTAGCGTAAGCCTTATAATAAAGCGGTAAAAAAACTTTTTAGAAAAAGATTAAATTATTAAATAAGGTTTTAATAATATAATTATATATAAAAAGATATTATTCTAAGATTTAGTAAAATTTTTAATAATTATTATTAATAATATAGTAAATATAAATTAAATTTATAATAAAAGCTTAATAATATAAGTAAAGATTTTTAATATTAAATTATATATATTAAAAGTCTAACCTTAATAATATTTTAAATATTATTAATTTAAATATATTACTAAATATTATTTAATAAAGCTATAATATAATAAATATATTTTTATTTTATATATAAAAAGTAAGTTTATTTACCTTATAGCTTATAAGAAAAAATTATATTATTATTTTTTTTATTAAAAGTTTTACCTTAAGTAAAATTAACTTTATTTTAAAATAAAAATAATATAAGATTAGGTAAAAAATATATATATTACCTAACCTTAAAAGTTTATAAATTTAAACTTTATATATATTACTTTTTTTTAGCGCTAACTAGAAACTAATAATAGCTAAAGGTAAGAATTATAGCTATATATATTCTACGAATTCCGCGCTTATAATAATAGAAATATAAACTTTTTATTTTTATATTATAAGTAAACTCCGCTCCCTTTATTACCTTATAGTAATAGCTAGCCGCGCTTAAAGTAACTTTAAAAGGGAGGGCGACGCTATATAAGTTAATTATAACTATAAAAACTTTTTACTTAAAATATAGCTTTATTCTAAATTATAGTAATCTTAAACTTAAAAGTTTATTATATTTATTACCTTATTAAAAGCTAAGGTAAATATTAATAAGATTATTTTAAAAGATATATTTATCTTTATATAAGTAATTATTAAATAAGTAGCGGAGTCTAAGAGGGTTTAGGGAGGTGCCCCCCTTACTCTAAATCTATTAGTTAGTAATATCTCCTTAGCTATTATAGCTATAATTTCCTCTCTTAACTATAGCTTTAAGGGGAGCGGAATTTCTCTAATATAAGCTATAATTATAGCTAAAGCGCTAAAAAAGATTATTAAAAAGTAAATTTCTAAATAATATAAGTAATAGCTTATAATTTATTTTAACTTTAAAGCTATTTTACTTTAAATTTAAAGCTTTAAGGTAATTATAATAAATATTAATTATAAACTTTATAAGTAAAGCTAAGCTTTTATAATAAGAAAATTACTTAATAGTAATATTATAGTAATATTTTAAGATATTATTTATAAGCTTTAGTTTAATTTAAAATAGCTTTATATTATTTTTAGAAAAAAAGTATACTTAATTAGTATAAGTTATATTTTTATTATAAAAGGGGTACTAATATAAGCTTTATAATAAGGCGGTAAAAAAGCTTTTTAGAAAAAAATTAAGTTATTAAATAAAGTTTTAATAATATAATTATATATAAAAAAATATTATTTTAAAACTTAATAAAATTCCTTAATAATTACTTTTAATAATATAATAAATATAAATTAAATTTATAATAAAAGTATAATAATATAAATAAAGATTTTTAACGCTAAACTATATATATTAAAAATCTAACCTTAGTAATATTTTAAATATTATTAATTTAAATATATTACTAAATATTATATAATAAAGCTATAATATAATAAATATTTTATTATTTTATATATAAAAAATAAGTTTATTTATTTTATAGCTTATAAGAAAAAATTATATTATTACTTTCTTTATTAAAAGTTTTACTTTAAGTAAAATTAACTTTATTTTAAAATAAGAATAATATAAGATTAGGCGAAAGATATATATATTACTTAACTTTAGAGGTTTAGAAACTAAAACTTTATATATACCGCCCCTTCTCCCCTTTTAGCACTAACTAGAAACTAATAATAGCTAAGATAAAAACGATAGAAAGCGAATATAATAATATATTCTCCTCTAACTTTAATTTTATACTTATCCGCGGCTTTACTATAATAATTTAGCTATTTTTCGAAATTAGCTATTATAAAATCTATTATAAGATAATAAAACCTTTATATACTATTAAGCTATACTAATAAAGCCTTAATAAATTAAATTATTAAAGTTATTTTAATTAAATATAAGGATTTAATTTATAATAATAATAATAGTTAAGAGGATAAGTAAGCTATATAAATTTTATACTAAACTTAGTTTACGCGTATTTTTATTACTATAAAGTTTATTTTAAGGGAAATATTAGCTTTTAAATTACTAATTAATACCTAACTTATTAAATATATAAAGTATTAGGTATAAGTAAGGTTTAATTTAAAGCTAAGGTAACGCTTAAAAAGAGGGTTTTACTTTAAGTTCTCTAGTTTTTCTTTTTTCTAAAATATATATAAGATAGTTCTAAGCTATATAAAGTATACTAGTATATAAATTATTATTATTAATAATAGCTAAGGTAAAAATACTAAAAAGCGAATATAATAATATTTTTATTTTTTACTTTAATTTTATACTTATTTATAGCTTTATTATTATAATCTAGCTATTTTTTAAAATTAGCTATTATAAAGTTTATTATAAAATAATAAAATTTTATATATTTTTAAGCTATATTAATAAGGCTTTAATTAATTAAATTATTAAAGCGATTTTAATTAAATATAAGGATTTAATTTATAATAATAATAATAGCTAAAAGAATAAGTAAGCTATATAAACTTTATATTAAACTTAATTTATATATATTTTTATTACCGTAAAGTTTATTTTAAGGGAAATATTAGCTTTTAAATTATTAGTTAATACTTAACTTATTAAATATATAAAATACTAAGTATAAGTAAAGTTTAACTTAAAGCTTAAGTAATATTTAACGAGAAAGTTTTACTTTAAGTTTTTTAGTTTTTCCCTTTTTTAAAATATATATAAGATAGTTCTAAGCTATATAAAGTATATTAGTATATAAATATTATTATTATAATTATTATATATTTATTAATAATAATATATATTTATATAAGTATAAGGGATTCGGGCTACGCTTAAATAGCTAAGTTACGTAAGGGTGCTTAGTTAAGTTTACGCATATAATAAGCGCGGGGTATATATAAGCGTATATAATTAGTTAGCGCCGCGCAAGGGCCGCGCGCGGGCTATATATAAACTATAACCTTAAATATATATATTATATATACCTTAGAACCTCCTAAGTTAATTTATATTATTAGAGTTAGCTTTATATAATAGTATTAAAGTATTAAACTTTAATAATAAATTAACTTTAAATATAAATAACGCTAATACTTAATAAGCTATTATTACTTAGCTTTTAGAATAATAAGCTATAATTATAAAATTATAAAACTTTATATATTAGTAGTATAAGTTTATATAATTACTTAAGTAATAATAATTATATTCTTATTATAAGCTGCTACTAATTAGGTCTTAATTTAATAGTAATAAAGATCTTTTTTTAATATAGCGCTTTTTTATATTTTATAAGCTATAAGTAAATTAGGATTTTCTTAGTAACGCTTATAACTAATAAGTATTCTTATATTAATACTTTTCTCCTATTATTTAAGCTAAGGTAGCTTTATTCTTTAAGTAAGGCGGCGAGTATAAGTATATCCTTAACTATTTTTTAGGTTACCTTAATATTATATTCGCTAAATTTTACTAGCGTTAAATTACTATAATAAAGCTAAAATACCTTATATAAAGTATTTCTAAGTCCTTTTTAATTTCCTTATTTACTTTCAAGCTAAGCTTATTTTAGCGGATAATACTAAGTAAGCTAATAAAATTAAAATTATACGCCTTTATTATACTTTTACTATAGCCTTTTATTAATATTATATAAGGCGTAATATCCCCCTAACTAAGTATATTATTATTATTATATAGATTTATATTATTATTATTAATATTAAGTTATTCCGCCTTAAAAATAAAAGCTAAGCACCTTTACTTTATATTTCTAAGCTATCTCTAAATATTTTAATAATAGATATATACTAAACTAGTATTTAGCTATATTCTAGTAAGCGTAGCGGTCCTCCTTTTTATAGCTAGTTTAGCCGCGGCGGTAAAAACCGTCGCTAGGCGGCTTAAGTTAGTAATAATAAAATCGCGAAATAATATATTAATAGCTATTACCTCTATTATAATAATATTAGCTATTTCTCGCGTAAGTATAAGCTTAACTTTTTACTTTTAATATTTTTAGTTTATTTCGCTAATATTATAAAAAAGAAGGAGGACCTTATTTTAAATTAAGGAAATAAGTCCCTTTTATAATAAGTCTCTTATAAGGAGAGGATTTGCGTAATATTATAGCTTATAAAATATTAAATAATTATTTTATAAATATTAGTTAGAATATAAATTTACTTTTTTTTCTTTTACTTATATTTATAAATTTTATATTTTTTATTATTATATAAGTAAATAATAGCTATAATTATTACGCTATTATAAGCGAATTTTTTATTTAATATTATTAGCTTAAGTAAATTCCCCTCCCTTATATATAAGTAATTTATATTTTAATATAAATACGCTATTAATATAATATATACTTTAAGCTATATTTATTTATTTATTACTTTATTCGCTTTATAGCTAATATTAATAATTAATAGTTACTTATTATAATATATTTAATTCTAAGCTTTACTTAAGATTTAATTCTTAGCTTTTAAGCTATCTTTTCTTAACTTTTTATAACTTTAAACGATTAAGGTCCCTGTTTATGCTTAATACTATAATATTATAAGAATTTAATACTTTCTACTTTTTAAAATTTAACTCCGCTAAGGGAATAACCCTAAACGCGGGGTTATAAGGCGGTCCGCCTCCTAATCTACTATTAGTACTAATAATACTTAATAGCGGGACCTAAAAGCTTAATTAGTCCCGATAATACCCGCGTATAAGTAAAAGTTAATTTAATATTACTATTAACTTTAATAACTTATTTATTAATATTTTTTAGATTTTAATAAATCTTATCTTAAAGTTTATATATAAAAAATATATTAAGGTAATCTTTACGTAAAATTTTCGCCTTATATAAAGTATCCTTAATATAATATTTACTAAGCTTTAATAGCGCTAATAAGCTTCTAAGAACTTATTTAACTTTCTTATTATTATCTCCTACGCTATTTAAAAATTAATTAAGGCCGCCTTTTATAAGGTAATAGGTAAAAAGTTAGACTCTGCCCCTAGAGCTTTAACTTAAGCTAGCGTAATTATAAACTCCGCCCTAAACTCCGCCCCCCTTATAGCGCCCCTTATATAGCCGGTTTTAGCGAGAATAGAAAGGGAGGTATTTATATTAGTAAAAGATATTCTAATAATTAATAAAATTTTAGCGCTTACTCCTTAAAAGGTTATTTAAAAAGTTAATAAAATTATAAGCTATTTTATAATAATTACTACGCGCTAATTTCCTAATAGTAATTTTATTATTATTTTTAACTTAAAATATAAAGATTTTATTTTTAGAGATAAATAAGTAGCTTAGGCTTTTAAAGCGGAAGCTAAATATATATACTAAACTTATATTATTATTACTAAAGGTATTTAAACTTTAATAGCTAACTATAACTATAACGCGCTACTTAGTATTATTAGAAAAGTAAATAAGATTAATATAATATAAGTAAAGGCGCTCTAACCTTAGTATACTATTAGTAGAGAAGCCTCGCGGACTTATTTTATTATAAGCTTTAGTAACGTAAAATTATAAACGCAGAGATAATTTATTATAAACTTTATAAGGATTTTATATATTTTAAGTAATATTATAAATATTTTTAATTTAAGTATATCGTTAAGTATTATTAAAAGCCCCCTTATTATAAATATTATATAGCTACTTTATATAATAATAGAGAAAAAAATTACCTTATATAAAAGGGAGAAAGACCCTATTACTATATTTTATATAAGGGTATATATATTTTATATAGTTAAAAGATTACTTAAAATCTTAGAAATAATAAAGCTATATTAAGTTTAGCTTTCTTAATAAACCTCGCCTTTTTAAATTATTATAAGCTACTTAACCTCTAGCCTTTACTTAATAGTAACTTTATAAAAATAGTAAAAACTTTATTATAGTTTCCTTAAAAAAGTAAATATATTATAAATCCCCCGAAAATACGCTTTAGCGATCTTTTTATAGCACGCTATTTACTTAAGTCTCCTTAAAAAGCTCTTAACTTAGTAATATTTATAAAAGCTATAAGCTATATAATAAACTTTATAACTTATAACTAGCTTTATAATCTTAAGCGGAGTTTATATTAATAAACTTTATATAATTAAAGTAATTATAAATAATTATTTTTAATACTTAGTTCTTATAAAAATTATAACCTTACTATAAAATATCTAAAAAATTAATTACTTTATTTAGCTTACTTTATTTAATAAAAAGAGTTATAATATTATTATAATATAAGAATTCTAGCCTAATATATATAATCGCCCTTTATTTCCTAAACTTACTCCTTATTACTTTATCTAAAATAAAAATAAAGCTCTCTTTTATATATATAAATAATATAAAATTAATAACTAAGACTTTATTATAAGGCCTAACCTTATTAGAGTTTTCTTCTATAATAGGCCTTAAGTATTTATTATCTATTTTTTACTATTTAGAATATATATTAAATTTCTTTTACGCTTATTACCTCCTCCTCCCTTCTTATATTTCGCCTTTACCTCCGCTTTACTAATTATCCTTAGTAATTTTAATACTTATTACCTTTTCTAAAACCTTTATAAATATACCTTCCCTTATTCTGCGGAGCTTTTCTCCGCCTTTTACTAACTCCGCCTTAAACTCCTTACCTTTTCTTATAAAATTACCTAGGAGGTATATAAGCGAAAAGCTAATATTATTAACTTAATTTAAAATACGCTTAACTATTTTCCTATATATTTTAGCTTAAACTTTAATCTTCTTAGTTTTAACTATATCTTTTAATTTATATTATTTATTACCTCTCTTTTTTTAAACTTTATTTTAATATTACGCTAAAAATATTTTAATTTTAATATCTTATAAGTAAAAATAAAAAACCGCCTCTTATTTTCTATTATTTAAGTAAAGTTTATAGCGGATATTAAAAAGTTAATAATATAGCTATATAATTAATTAAATATTATAGCTAACTTAATAATTCCGAAATTACTTTAATAATATAATTTATTAAGTAGTCTTTATATATACGTATAAGTAAGAGAAAATAAAGGTAACTTATATTAAGTATAATTAGAGATAGATGCCCTTCCTTTATTATACGAGGAAGAGCGGCTATATAGCTAGATAATACTCTACTTTTATACCCTCCTTCTTCTTATCTAAGCTACCTCCTACCTCCTAAGTCGTACGAGGTATAACTTAGGTATTAATATATATTTCGTTAGAGGCTTCCCTATATCCGTGCTATCCTCTATATATATATCGTATAGTAGATATAAAGGGGTATAGAGAGATAATATCTAATACTTAACTTTTTCTTTTTATAAAAAGATATATTAAATAAAAGGGCATTATATAAAAAAAACTCCGTCTTCCTAAAAGGTAAACGTTTCTAGAGAAAAATAGTTATATAATATTAAATAAGTATATAATCGAAAAATTCTATAAAGGTAAATAACGCCCGTAGTGCCGTGGTAAAAAGAGATAAAGAAAATAAGCTACCGGCCGAAAAATAAAAATTAGGTTATTATATAATCCGATTTATAATATATTTTTATAGAGTTTTACTATAAAGGTCTCTTATAGTCGTAATATTAAGAAAAATAGGTGGAAAACTAACTTTTTATAACCTTATACTAAAAATACTAAAAAATATTATAAAAAATAGGAATTAAAAATCGGATTCTGCCGCCTCTTACCGCCTTTAGAGGGGTATAAAAACCCCTCCTCGCTCCCTCTCTCTCCCTCTCTCTTTCTCTTCCCTCTTTCTTCTTTCTTCTTTAAGCTAATTAACGAAAATAATAACGATAACTAAAAAAATCTTTAATAAAGATTAATAAGTTATACGATATACTTAAGTTATTTTTATTAATAGTTATTAATTATATAATATACCTCCTTATCTTAATAGCGTTATAGCTTATCGCCTTAAGTTTTACTAAGTCTATATACCTTATAATAAGAAGGATAACTAGCATTTTATATAATAGATATCCTTAAATATAAGAAAGAAAGGTCTAGCTATCGTATAATAATAATATTAATAAGAGAGTAGTAAGCGGAGATCCGATTAGTAGCTATATTATTATCCGATATCTTTATCCGCCTTAATAATACTTAGGATCTTAGGCGTATTAAAGCTATTATTATCCGACGCCTAAGTTATTTTCTAGCGGTTTTTCTTATAAGTTATAGTAAAGTAGTAGTAAAATTATATTATATTTACGCTAAAAATCCTTACCTTTTTAATATATATTAGATAAATAGTAATAAGGCTTATATTATTTATATATAATAGTCCTATATAATAAGATACTTTTTCGTATAATAAGGTTAAGCGTTATAGATTTTATAGCTAGTATTTTATACCTTAGTAACTACTCCTATTAAGTCGCCCGATAGCCGGCGGCGGGGATAGGTAATAGTAGTGCTAAGCGGAGCGCCTCCTAACGCGGAGGAGTATATTACTATCTCGGATAATAAGTAATAGGGGGTAGGGGTAGAAAAGAAGTAATAGTAAGGTTAGATAATAAGGAAAAAGAAAAAGAAAAAAAAATTAGGCGTTTAGGACTTATAGCTTTACTTTAAAATTAAGCGTAAGGGTTAGATAATACCCGGAAAGAATTAATAGTAATTTTCGTATAAAAATAATAGAAAAAAACGTAAAAATATAAAAAAAAAGTAAGGATAGAGGGTTAGATAAAGTAGAGATATAGGAAAAAAAAGTATAAGTCTCGTATAACCTAAGTAAGTTATTAGACGGTGGCTTTAATCCGTAACTTATAGGAATTTATAGAAATAAAAGTTAATAAGGCTAAGTTAGGGCTATCCTTAATATAGGCGTCGGCCGGGTTATTCTTACTATTAATCTATCGTATTTTTAAAATTTCCTTACGCTTATATAACTTATAAATAGCTATAATATCGATTATTAATCGTTTTTCTATCGTTAAGCTAAGCTATATTAAGTAGTTATATAACGAATATAAGTTTATATAGAGAATAAGGGGGATTGGAGGCGTGCTTAAGGATCGTACGATAGCTTAAATAGTTAAGTAAAGGGCTAGGCTAATATTAACGCCGTTTACTATACTATAAAGTTCGCTTACTAAGATACTTCGAGTAACCTTTTTATATTTCGTAAAGGTTTAGTAAAGGATATTACCTTATATAACGAATAAGTTAGAGGACCGGTCTTCTTTACTAAGGATAATTAAGGTGCTAAGCTATAAGGTAAGGTCCTTATTATTCGCGAATAACCTATTTATAAAAATAAATAGTTTCGTATAAGATAAGTTAAGTAAAATAAACTATAGACCGCGGGCAGTATTATTAATCTACTATTAGATATATTTATTAAGGGCTAAAATATCTTACGTAGAAAGATCGGTTACTTAAGCGGCTACCGTAAGGTTATATAACGCCTCCGGTTAATAGGTAGAAGTAATATATACTCCTTAGGCTCGCTAGCTAATAAAGTCCTATAGGGCAGTATCGGCTATTAGGTTAATAATATAGAGGCCCTTTACTTATCTTTTCTATATAAGAATAATATCGTATAATTCGCGCGTAATATAACTATTATTAAAGTTAATAGATAATTTATTAGTAAGGAATATTTTAAGCTTTATACGAAGCTTTACCTATTTTAACTTATTTTCCTTAAGTTTAGAGAATATATTAGACGTAAAAGAGAATATATCGTTTATTTATAAGCTTATTATTCCGAATAAGTCGGGGCTAGCTATTATAAATAAAAGATATAGATTATATAATAAGGGCGTTATATAAAAGTTTATATAATAATAATTATAATATATCTTAAACTAATATAATCTTAATTCTACTAGCTTATATAGCGGCTTTTTAATATATAAAAAAGTATAAGGTAGATATTAATCTTATAGTTTTTTAGGAAGGTATATATAAATTATATAACTTAAAGGATCGGCAGACTATATATATACTTATATAATATCTTATAGTTTACCTTAATAGTCGTATAACTTTATAAAAGTAAGTCTAAGGGTAAGGAGGAGGCGCTATAATATATATAAAATTATAAGTAATTATATAAGAATTTCTTCTTTACTATTATTACCGTAGCCTTAAATAACTAGCTAGGATTTTTTATAAGGGCTATCGTTTAGATTTTTTACCTCTTATACGAAACGTATCTTAAAAATATATCTAATAGGGTTTAAAAAAAAGTTATATCGGACGAAGGTAAAAACTTCTTATATAGAGAAGGTATTAATTTCCTTACGGTTAGAGGCCTCGAATAGTTATCCTAAGGTAGTAATAATACCCTATTACCGTAATCGTATAGTAAGTATATAGTTATCTTTTTCCTTCGTAATAATAAATATAAAGGGAAAAGCTTTATACGAGTTTTTATTATACGGGGGTATAATTAGGATTTTAAACTATACCTTTTTCTCTATAAGTATAGTAAGGAGGGAGCGGAGATAAGGTTTAACTTATATCGTACGAAATCTAGTTAATTTTATAAGGAGTTTAAAGATAATATCTTAGCTATCGAAACTAGAAATACGGAAAGGACCTTACTATTTATCCTTTTTACGCTAAATAAGAACTTCGCTTTAAAGGGGAAGTAATAAGATATCGTATAAGTTAGGTTTATTTCGGGTATAAAAAGCGCGTAAAATGTCCGCTCGAGCTTTAATTTATTATACTTATATTATAGCGCGCTTAATCGCTTAGGCCCTTATAGTAATATTAGGGGCTAGGGGCGAGTTATACGAAATATAGGGGTAAGCGCTAAAAATAAGAAGTATCGGGATAAAACTATTTAGTTTAGCTATATTATTAATAGCCTTAATAGCTATCTAAAAGATAGTTATATTATTAGTCTTAGTACTAATTTCCTATTATAAGATATTATACGCTCGCCTAAGGGGGGCGTATATACGTTTAACCTTGCCGATCGCCTAATACGCTTCGATAAGCACTTCCTTATATATAGTGCTAAGTAATTTCACGTTTATACGAAACTCTAAAAAGGAAAAATTAATCCTAGCGTTATAAGAGATAATATTTAGTAAGCTTTAATATATATAAATCTAGCACTTATATAAGGCGTTCTAAGCGTTTACCGCCGATATATTTTATATAAAGGCGGCTACTTAGAAGGATATAGCTTTATTAATAGTATATAAGACTAGCTTACTATAAAGGTAAAAAACGTTAATAATTAGTAAGTAGTTAAAATCGTAGTTATTTTTAAGGGAGAATTTAAATCGCTAAGGTTTTAAGTTATATAACTAATATTAATAATATAAATATTAGATTAACTTAAGGGCTACGGGGGTTATATTCGAAGGACTAGCCTTTTTTAGTAAATTATAAAGCCGTTATATATAGGGGTAGCTAAAATATCGGTAAAGCTATCGTAACTTTTATTCTATATAGTATAATATAAATTCTTATTTAAAAATATTAAAAAATAGATATCCCTATTTCCTAATAATAAGGATTATTATACCGTTATATTATACGATAATATCTTTTATATTATTATAGAAGGCGCGAAGGCGGTCGGTATCTTTAAGGTAAAAGAGGAAAGGAGTAAAAATATTAAGGATATAGTAAAGGACTTTACTAAGTAAGTTTCGTATAATAATAGTTCCGATTAGCTAAGTAAGTTCTAAGGAGCTAAAACGGATTATATTCTTAGTTAGGGTTTAGTTAATAATTATACGAGGGTATTCCCGAATATAAGCTTCTACTTATAGTTTACTTATAGTTAAAATTTACGTAGCTCCTATATTCTAAAGCTCGCTTTAGTACGTCGTATAATACGTATCGGAAAGGAGGAATTATTCCGCGGGAACTAATAGGGCCTTTAGTTAGTAAATATTATCGCCTATAAAGCGGTATATATAGGCCGCTATAGTAAAAAATAAAACCGCGTTTTCGCCGTAAATAATTTCTTTTTTAACTTCGGAGTCTTTATTATATAATTATAAAAACTAAAAATCTTATTTATTAGAATCTTCGTATAATAAGAGGAATACGCTAAATTCTTCCTCTATAAGGGGGTCCTAGCTAGTTTTTTTATAACTAGTAAGGTACTACTTATATACGTATTAGATATTATCCGACTTATAGTTTATAAACTAATATCTTTCCTTTTTATATACGAAATACCTTTATATCGTATAAAGTTAAAACTAGCGTCGCTATAGGGAAAAACGTTATATAGGGGGCGATCGTTATTAGCGGGGAGTAAAAAAAGATTATCTAAGGTTCGTACGATACTTATTATAATTAAGGTAGCATTATTCGATAAAAAACTAATTAGTAGTTTTATTTATAGTAATAGTAAGGGAGGAATAAAGGTAATTAATAAATATTTTATATATTATATTTTAGAATATTATAGCTAATTCGAGTTCTAGAACGCCGTAATAAGCTTATATAATAATAGTAAAAAGTTACTTTTCTCCTTAATAATTAGATTTAAAGGCTTATTAAATAAGTTAGAGTTTATTAAGGAGGGTATTAAGTAAATCTATTATAATTTTATCGGGGTTTTCTTATTATATAATATTAAAAGAAAGAGTAGTTTAATCTATTTAGTATAACGAATAGTTCGTACGAGTATTAAAATACGTATTTAAAAGAGTATAAATTTTATCCTATCTTTTATCCGATCTAATAAAATATAAATAATAATCCTAAGCTTTATCTAAAAAGATATTTAGAAAAATAGCGTAGAATTAATCTTCCGTTATACTAATATGGGAGTAATAGCTAATAAAAATCCTAGCCTTATTAATTAGTATATCGTACGGCCGCCCTATATAGTTCTAATCTTTTCGCTAACCCTTAAGGAAAGCGGTAACCTTATCTAAGGAGATTAGTCTATTTGCTACTTTTCGTATTAATAGTAATATATAAACTTATATAATACTTATTAAGGCTTAATTTATCGGTTTTAAAAGGGTCTAAGTTAGGGTTACTAAAAGTAGCTATATATTTAAGTTATATAAAGTAGTTAACTTTTATATAAAAGTTATACGAAGTAAGGGTTCGGCTAAAATACTTCGTAGTAGCTATATTAAGATATATCTTAACTTAGGGGGCTATACTAAGTATAAAGCTTATATTATACGATTTAGAAAAGTTAGTTTAGACAAGGGGGGGTAGTCTAACCGTATAGAAGGGGCTTTTTATAGGTTAGGGCGTAAAACGTTTTCCGGTTTAGTTTTAAGGAGTTATATAAAGCGTTTAATTAATATACTATTTCCGATAAGCGGGATATATTATATAACTATAATTTAAGTTAGTTTTTTTAAGAATATATAGTAGATATATTTTAGCTAGTAGTAGGTTTATCCTTAAAGCTCCGATTAGATTATATAAAGAAGGTTTTCCTTATAAAGGTTAAAGTATATAATATCGTATATCTACCGAGTAATAAATATTATTAATTCGATCTTATCGGGAGGTTATATAAGGTTAGGTTATATATCCTAATAGAGCGGGTTTATATTTTAAGTTTAGATACGAGGGTTAACTTTACTTCCTTCTATTATTTCGTTATACGAAGCTAAAATCTCGTTTATTACTATTATTATAGTTAACGTATTTACTACTTCCTATTTAACTTCTAAGGTTATAGAAGCTATATTATTATTATTATATTTCCGGAACGCTATTAAAGGTAGTATCGTATAACTAATAAAAAAGTACCGGGCTAAATATAGCTCTTCGGTAAGAACTTTATTATTAGTAGGTATCGTATATTACCTTAATCTTTTAGTCTTAATAGTAGCACCGGGCAAAAAAAATAGCTTTTCGGTAAAAACTAGTGTTAAGAAGTAAGGTAAAAGCACGGGTATCGGTCGATAGCAGGCATAGGGGCTCTTCGGTATCGTATAATACCCGTCTCGTTACTCTAGCTAATTTATAATTAACTAATAATAACTAGTATAACTACTAATTAGTATTAAGTAATCTTTATATATACGTATAGGTAAGAGAAAATAAAGGTAACTTATATTAAGTATAATTAAAGATAGATACCTTTCTTTTATCGTACGAGGAAGAGCAGCTATATAGCTAGATAATACTCTATTTCTATACCCTCCTTCTTCTTATCTAAGCTACCTCCTACCTCCTAAGTCGTATAAGGCACGACTTAGGTATTAATATATATTTCGTTAGAGGCTTCCCTATATCCGTACTATCCTCTATATATATATCGTATAGTAAATATAAAGGGGTATAGAGAGATAATATCTAATATAATCCTTATTTATATTTATAATAAACCCTAAAAATTATTTTTATAATCTTAAATATAAAATATATTAAGCGGTATTAGTAAATATAGCTAAATTTTAATTATTAATAAGTATATTAAAATATTATAATATAATAAAAATTATTTATTAGAAAAGCGAAAAGGGATAATTAAAAGCGATTTCTCGCTTTTATAAGCGGTAACCTTAGTATTATATAATTTATAGCTTAGTAAGTAAGACTTTATAACTAGGCTTCTTTAAAGCTTATATATACTTCTCCTTTTTAATAAGATATAAACTCCGCTTTCTAATTATCTTTCTCTAAAAAATTAGAGCTTCTAGCTTATAAGTTCTTTCCTTATCTTTTAGAAAATACCTTATACTTTTCTATTTCTAACCCCTTCCCCTTAATAAATATTCCTTTTTAAGTTACTAAAAATAAAGTTTAATCCGCTATTTTTAATATTATATTATAAAAATTTACTAAGCTTAATAATATCCTTATTAGCTTCTTAAAAAGTTATAGATAACTTTTTATAATAATCTTAACTAAGCTTTTTTAAAACTATATTACTTATAAATACTTCCTTACTTAGTATTAAACTTTTAATATTATAGTTTTTTAGAAAATAGGAAAAAGCTTAGAGGTTTATTAAACTTTAGGTAGCTATTACCTTATCTTTTTCCTTAATATTATAAATAAGATTTTTAAAACTATAATAGCGAAAAAAATATCTTATATAATAGAGTTTACAAGAATCTTATTATAAAGTTAGATAAGTAACTAGCTTAATTAGTTTACTAATAGTACCTTATTTCTTCTAATAAAGTTTATTTATACCGCTTAGAGCTTTTAAAGCTTTGCCTCCTTTTTAATATTAAATATAATAAGTATTTTTAATTATATTTTATATTTTAAGCTAATAAAAATCCTTAAATCTCTTAGCTTTCCTAAATAAATTATAGCTTTCTTTCGCTTTTACTTTTTTAATTATACTTTTTATTTAAAAGTTAATAGTAAATTATCGGACTTTCTCCTTATTTTTATTAAAGTCCCTTAAGGCTTCCTACTCTCTCTAATACTTTTTATCTTATATATCTTATCTTTTTATAAGCGCTTAGAATAAGCGATTAATATACTTATTATTAGATTTATAGATAATACTAATATTTTTAATATTAGGCGTACCTCCGCTTAAGTTTATTATTAGCTTAAATAAGCTTAGAGTATTTACTATAATTCGGTAGCGGAGTATAAAATAACCTTTTAGCTACTTAAAAATAAGCTTCTTTATTTTATAAAAGCTTACTTTATTAATATAACTCCGCTAGTCCTTAATAAGAATATTATTAAACTTATATAAGAGGTATATATACTTAAGGTTTAGATTTATTATAAACTTTAATAAAAGCTATACCTCCGTTATTTTATAAAGAAGCTTACTTATTAATAGCTAGCCTTAACTAAGCTTACCTTATTTACTTAAAGCTTCTTACTCCTCTAAGTAAGGGAAATCTATATTAAAGTTATTAGGTTTATAATTACTTTTAGTATTATAATTTATTCCGCTCTAACTTTACTAGGCGGGGAACTTAAAAGCCTTATTTTTTAATAGCTAGCTATAATTTAGTTTAAATACCTCCGCGTTATTTTTAAAGCGTATTAAGTAACCCTTTCTTATTATATTAAGTTTAAAATTTTTATCCCTTTTATTAATATTTACTTATCTTACCGCGCTATTTATAGCTATTAACTTCTTTATAATAAAAAGCTTATAGCTTATATTTACTTTACTTTTAAGAGAATTACTATATATTTTTACTAATATTATAAAGGTTAGCCCCGCTTTACTTATATCCCTCTTAAATCTTTTTAATCTTTCTTTATTACTTAGGTATAAATTTTAAATATTGCCTCTTAGTTTTTTAAAATTTTAAAAGCTTATTTTTATAAAAAATAATAACTTTATTAAAACTTTAAAAAAAGAAAGCTTTAAAAATATAGCTAATCCTCTAAATACCTTACTAATAAACTACCCTAACTAAAATTTAATAATATTTTATAAATTTATTAAAGCTTTTTAAAATTTCTAAATAGCGCCTTAACTTAACTTTATAATAGTAAAATTAGCTTTAATAAGTTTTTTTATATTTATAATATTTTTATAATTATAATCTTTTATTACTTTTATAATAATAAGGAAAATAAGATAGTAGCTTACTTTACCTTATATTATAAACTAATTACTTATAAAAAAATACTTTTATTAATATTTCTTATAAATTTAATTTAAAATTATAAAAATTTTAATAAAGCTTTTAGCTATAAAGCTATTATAAGCTTTTTTACTTTATAATTTATCTACTTATAATACTTTTACTAATTTAACTTTTTTATATTTTTTTATAATATTTAAATATATTAAAATATTTAAATATAAAGTTTAAGCGTAAAAGTTAATTTTTAATATTTTTACTATATAATTATTATTATTTATTTACTTTATACCTTACTTTTAACTCCGCTCCTTATTTTACTTAGCTTTACTTAGCTTACTTAGCTTTCTTACCCCTTTTCTTACCCCGCCTTCCGCCTTATCTTTTACGCCTAATAATACTATTAATTTTTATAAGCTTATCTTTTAAGCTATTATTATTACTCTTCGCTATACGCTTTAACGCTATTAACGCGGACTCCGTAGGAGATAATTTTAATATTTAGATAAAGTTTAGCTTAAGCTTTAACTTCTTCTCCGCTACCTCTTTAGCCTTTATTTTCCCCGCTTCCTATTTCTCCTTATCTTTCTCCGTATTATTTACTTTCTCTATTTTACTTACCCCCTTAATTTTATTCGCCCCCTCCTTATTTTTTTTAACTATTATTTAATTAAATTTATTTTTTAATATTAATATATTAAAAATTAATATTTAAGTTATTACTTAATCCTCCGCTTTTAATTTCGCTTTTAGCTTTAGCTTTAGCTTTAGTAAATTTAAGTTAAAAATATATTAAATTTTAATAATATTTTTTAAAATATATTTATATTTAGATTAGTTAATTTTAATATAATTTATTATTTTTTAATTAATATTATTTTATATTTAGTTAAAATAATATATTATATTATATATAGTAAATTAAAAATCTTATATTTTTAAATATATTTTTAATTAAAACTTTTATAAAAATAATATAATAAGATTTTTTAAGCTAATAATAATAATAATTATTATTATTATTATAAGCGCTTTCGCTACCGCTATTATTAATTTTTTCACTTTTATTATAAACTTTACTATTATTACCGCTATTATTATTATTTAAACTAGCGCCTCCGCCCCCTCGCCTTTTATTATTATTTTTATTTCCTCTTTTATACCCGCTATTATTATTACTTTTACTTATAATTTAATTATTATATTTATTACCGCTATTATTATTATTATTACTCCGCTCCTCTCCTTACTTTTTACTCTATTTATATTAATAATTATTTATCTATTAAGTATTTTAAGGTAAATTAATACTAATATATAAAACTCCTAAGAAGGAGCGTTAGTAATTATAATAATAAGAGTAATATTAAAGGTAGCTATTAAAGCAGCTAACCCTGCTAAAACGCTCGCTTAAGGCGTTATTATTATTTTATTAAGTTAAAGCTCTAATATCTTATTCTACCTTTATATATTATATAAGTTAATTTAGATTTTTTCCTATTATTTATTATTAGCTATATTTAAAACTCCGCTTTATTTTATATTATTTTATATTTACTAATAAGCTACTTAGCTATTCTCCTTTATTAATATATTATATTATTTCTATTATAATAATATATAACTTTTTTAAATATATTTATAACTTAATTAATATTTTAAGCTTTAATTTTAACTTTACTTTTAACTTTTAATTTTATTTACTTTTTAATATTTATATTAAGCCTTAGTATAATCGAAATAATTAGCTAATTATAAGCTTATATATTTTATTAGCTTTATATATAGCTAATATTATATAATATTATTTACTTTATTATTTTTAATATAGAATTTTATAATTAGCTAGCTAAGCTATATATATAATATAAAGAAAATTATAAAGCTTACTATAAATAATTTTAAATATATTTATCGCTATTATTTTATTAATATAATTATATAACTTTTATTATTTTCCTTTTATTATAAAAGTTAAAAGGAAAAATTAAAATAAGGGGGTTAGAAATATACTTTTTTTTAAAAATAATAAAAAAAAAGGAAAGGAAAAAGGAGGTAAAAAAGAAAAAAATATAGCCCCTTTTTTTAATTACTAATAGATAATAAAATAGCTATCTTACTATTTTACCTTACTCTTTTTTAAATTTTCCTTCCTTTACCCCGCGCTATATTGCCTTATTTTATACCGCCCCGTACCGCCTTATACCGCCTTATACCGCCCTACGCTACGCTATACCGCCCTACTTTTTCCGCCCCGCGCTTTATAAACTTTCCTTTTCTCTATACTCCCCTCCTTATTTTTTTTTCTTATATTATTTAAGATTACCCCTAAGTAATAAGCTTATTATATTATATTATTATTAGCTATTATTATACCTTTATATAAGCGTATAATAAGCTTTCCTTTTATAGTTAGGGGGTTTTGCCTTATTTTAAGGGATTTTTCTTACTTATTATATTATAAAGGCTTTAAATATTATAAAAGCCCTTAGCGTATAAATAAATAAATAAATAATTCTTAGCTTTTTTTAAATAATATATAATAATATCTCGTTATATTTTAATAAGTAAGAGGTTATAATATATTTTACTAATAATTTAATTATCTCTTATTTTAAATTTTAATAAGTTAATTACCTTATTATAGCTATCTTTAGTTTTATTTTTATAGCCGTTATCTAATATAAGTCCTAGTAATAGATAAGCTATTAATTCCTCGCTATTAGTTTATAAAATATTTCTCGCGTTTTATATATTACTATATCCTCCTTAACTAAGACCCCCTCCTTACTTTTTAAGGCGTTAGATTTCGCTAACCTTTTTAATAAGAAGAAGGTAAGCGTCTTACCCCCTTATTATAGTAATTATAATTATTATAACTAGCTTCGCTAATAGCTTAATAGCTTTTTACCTCCTTTACCTTAAAGGCCGCTTTATAATATATCTTATAAATATTTCCTTAAAGTTTATAAATAGATTACTAACTTAATAGATAAGGGGTAAATCCGCGCTAGCTTTTTATCTACCGCCGCCCCTATTTTATTTATTAAAAAGCTTAGTAATAGGTAGCGTTTTTATATAAACTATCGCGCTTTAAATAAAATAATAAAGTAAAACTAATACCTTTTTCCCTTTATTAAAGAGATATTTTATAGCTTTTTTAGCGCTTATTAATTTATAAAGCTTAATATTTACGCTATCTTTTATAAGCTATATATTATAAAGGGCGATAAATACTTAATTACTTTCTATATATAGTTTAGCCTCTTTAAGTACCTTATTTATTTTTTTAGTTTTATAAGCGCGCTTACTATATTCTAATATTATATTAATATTACCTTAAGTAATTCCTTAAAAGATTTTATTATAATATACTTTAATAATATCTTTATTTACTTAAGTAGCTCGCGTTCTAATTATTAATATAAGGTATATATTATATTATTATATCTCCGCTAAGCTAAGCTTTTCCTTAACCTTAATAAGTATAATTTTACTATTTATAAAGTTAAGTACTTAAAGTTTATTATATATATTAGTAAAAAAGTAAGACTAAACTTTACTAAGGTTTTTACTATTTTTAAATAAAAGGCGCTAACTTATATTTAAGGCGTTTATAGTTTTCTAAAATTTACTAACTTTTATTATAATTTTATACCTTACTTTTTAAACTTTATAGCCCCGCTTATTAACCTTATAAAGCGAGGCGCCCTTTTTTATTAAACTAATAAATACTTACTTTTATTTAATATACTTAAATTTACCTTTATATTAGCTTTTATTTTTACTTAATAAAACCCTAATTATAATATAATTATAAAAGCTAATTACTCCGATAAGGCTGTAAGCGGCTACTTATCTTAAATTAGCGTAGACTATATTTTTTAGCTAATTATATATTATTTTAAGAAACTTCTCCCCGCAGAGTAAAACTATATAATTTATAATAAGGAGCTTCTTACTATTATTTCTTATTTTAAAGCGTAGTTTACTAAGCTATATAGCGTAGCTTAGCTATTTTTAATCTTAACTAATTATAAGGCCCTTAAGTATTTTACTATACTTAAAATAATAATAAAATATTAGGCGCGTTAAGCTAAGACGCTCGCTTTTTTTTAATTTCTAACTTTAATATTATCTTAGTATATAAGTATCCTAGCTAGATACTCTCTTTTAAAGGGAGTAAGAATACCGTAATATAGAGGACTATTATAATTAAATTATATAGCCTATCTTTATTTATTTTTTCGGGTTATATCTAGTTTAGTTTAGCCTAGCCTTACTTAATTTCCCTCTTATTTAGCCCTTTACCCTTAATACCCTAGCTCCTTTTTAAGATAAGATTTTATAAGGATTTTAGTTAATAGCTCTCTATGCTAATCTGCTTTATAATATCCGCCGCTAGGCGATTTATTCCTTTACTTAGAAGTTTCTGCTAAAAGCTAGTATTTATAAGTAGGTCGCAGATTACTCCCTTTTTACTTATAAGTAATTATAATTCCGGGGCTATTTTTAAGTTTTTAAATAAAAACCTTTCATTATTATATTTATCTAATAAATATATATATTATAAGTTAAGGTATAAGGGGCGGGGATAGCGATTATATTACTAATAATAAAAATAAGCGCGGGGGAGTATTATTAGTTAAGCGTAATAAGGGCGTAAAAATCTATTATTAGGCGTAAAATAATATAAGCTATAGCTAATATAGCTTATAGGTAATTAATATAAATAATAAACTTAGGCGTTAAGTTAGCGTAGTAGCTAAGGACTTCTTCGATATAAGTATAAGCAGGTAAAATAATAGCTTATCTTTCTTTAACTATTATATATAAATTATAGATAGCTTTATATAAGCGTATATTTATAATAAATAAGTATTTTTCCTAAAAGTATTATTTGCGCCGCGATCTATACGCTTTATAAGCCGCCTTATAGCCTTATTAGTAATTAATATTATAGCTATTATAAAAGTTCTAAATATAAAGCGTATATAGATATTTAACTTTTTATAATATAATAACGCTTTTATTATCTAAATCTCCTTTTATAATATATTTACTTATTATATAAAATAATAATTATAGCTAATTAATTAATATATTAATAAAGTAAAAAAATAACTTAATAAGTATAAAAAGCTTAAAAGATAGTAGTAATAAAAGAAAATAATAATAATAATAATAATAATAAAAATAATAATAATAATAATAATATAAAAAATAATTATAGAAATATAATAGCGGGCTAATAAACTAATAAATATAAATAATAAACTTACTTAGTAAGAAAAATAATATAACTAGCTTAAGAAGAAAAAAAAAGAAGAAAGAAAAATTTTCTATATAAGGGATATTTTAGCTTATATTTTATACGCGTATATACCGCGGCTAGAAATACTTTTTCCTTAAAGCGGCGGGGTATATAAAGGATTCGAGCTACGCCTAAATAGCTAAGTAACGTAAAGGTACTTAGTTAAGTCCGCGCGTATAATAGGCGCGGGGTATATATAAGCGTATACGATTAGTTAGCGCCGCGCGTAGGCCGCGCGTAGGCTATATATAAACTATAACCTTAAGTATATATACTATATATACCTTAAAACCTCCTAAGTTAATCTATATTATTAAAGTTAGCTTTATATAAAAGTATTAAAGTATCGGACCTTAATAATAAAGTAAGTTTAATTAGTATTAAAACTAATAGTTTATAAAAATACTTTTTATATAGCTTAGGTAATTATTTTCTTAATTAACTTAGTAATTTTAAGTTAAAGTTAAGTTTTAATTTAGTTTAAAGTAAATATATATTTCTTATAAAGTTTAGCTTTAAGGGCTATAATAATATTTTAAGCTTTATAAAATACTATCTCTTATATAACTAGTAGCGGCTTATAAAAGCAGGCGCCGAGGAGGCTAATTAATTAGGGGTTTAAATTAGCACCTGCCGGCCGGGTTAGACTTATCGTAGATATTATCTTTTACTCCCCCTTTTTAGGGCCTACTAAATTAACTCTTTTTAGCCGATATAGCCGTTTATCCTATTTATCTAGTAAGCGAGATAGGGGGCTATAGCCCCGTAATGCCGACCGTCTCCCTCGATAATATCTACTCTTTACGATACCTACCTGCCGCCTGCTGCCGCCGCCGTTAACGATAGCGATAACGATACCCTCCGCCGCTGCTAGCACTGCTACTACTACTGCTACCGACTATAATTACTACCGCCGCCGCCGCTACCGGCGCTACCGTTACTGCTTTTAAGAAAAGAATACCGCCCTCGCCGCCGCCGATACCTCTATTTTTTCTATTTCTTTAGGTCGTCGTGCCCGGGCCGGAGTGCCCTTTATTTTCTATCTTGTCTGGCCTATGTGCCTTATTTCCGGCCGTTGTTGCCGTGTGTGTTTGGGCCGTCGTGCCCCTGTGTTTTCTTTTTTTCCTGCTTCTTCGAGGATCGCGAGCCCGGCCGGCCTCTTCTTCTTTTTCTTCCGCTGCTGAAAATAGGTGAAAAACTTAGTGGCGGCCTGTGGAGGCAGGCGCCGAGGAGGCTGATTGGGGGTTTAAATTAGCACCCGCCGGCCGGGTCAGACTTATCGTGGACATCATCTTTTACTCCCCCTTTTTGGGGCCTACTAAATTGACTCTCTTTGGCCGATGCAGCCGTCTATCCTGTTTATCTATAACTTAGTTATTTAAGCGCAGCCCGAATCCCTTATATTTATCTTATTCAATTTTATTCCTTATATATAAATAAAGTAAAGGTTAAGTACCCCCTTCTAGGCTCTCCGCGAATAATAAATAAATAAATGAAATTTCAATAGTGCTTATAATAAGGTGTCTATATACTAAATGTGCTAGTATGAGTCGCGTTTCCGCCTACTAAGCGATCGGTGATCGCCGTCTCGCAACAGACACGCCCGCCTACGGTTGGTTACCTGCCTACCTACAAACATCGGCAGTACATACCTAGGTAATTTAATGGAGTAGTAGCCTCTCTTATATTGTGCAGACAGGTATATAACCTAGTAAAGAACTCGCGTCATGATGCATGCTGGAATTTGGATATCAGTCGTCAATGCCTCAAGGTGCTGGGAGAAGCATCTTACAGCTGAGACCATTCAAACTGTCCGAGATTTCTTTGATATCTCCATATTTTACGTGACTGATATCGGCCATCAGATACGCCATCTGTGAAGGAACTCATTTAGCCCCGACATCAAATGTCGCTATCGTTATATCGACTCACATCACCTCTGCTGTCGCTGATCTGCTTATCAACGTTGTGATTTCCTAGAATTTCGTTGACTGTTTTTTCAGAGACATTTCAGCTCGAGTCCATGAACTTTTCGTTGGCAGATGAGGGGACATCAGGTGGATTACCTTTGCGCAAAACGCCAGGTACATTGCGATGAATATAAATAATCTGCAATCCACGCATGTCAGGAATCTGCAACCACGGCTGTACTTGTGATTGACCTCACTCTTGCGTGCTCAGGCTCCTCAAGTGTAAGGGATCGAAGCTGGGCTTCGGGCAGGTTGACGCTGCCGACCGTGATGCCTTGATTAATATATCTGACTAATGCGCTCGCGACTGGGACATGTGTCAGTGGGTGTAATGCGGATGGCCGTGACGGTCTTTTTGGACACACCTTCGATACCAATGGCTCGCTGCGCCTCTTCCGTACTTCCACCAATATGAGGAGTAAGGATAATGTTGCTTAGTGTCCTCAGGTCCTCAGCCCAATCGTTGAGATTTTTATTGAAATAATCGCCGTTGGCCGCGGGCTCATGAGGGTACACGTCGAGAGCGGCTCCAGCAACTTTGCCTGAACGCATGGCGTTTATCAAGGCCGGGATATCCACAACGCTTCCGCGGCTCGCGTTGATCAAATATGACCCGTTCTTCATGTGATCCAACTGTGCGGTGGAGATCATCCCTCTAGTTTCTGGCAAGTCCGGAACATGAAGTGTCACAAAGTCTGACTCCGCGAGCAAAGACTCTAGGTCCGGGACCTGTCTTGATGTGCCTAGAGCCATGAGAGTGACAACGTCGTAATATATCACGTTCATGCCCAAAGCTTCAGCAAGGACCGATAATTGGGAGCCGATATGTCCGTATCCCACGATACCTGGCGAGAGTCAGGTTGATTGCAAGATAGTCAAAAAGTAG
Source organism: Ophiocordyceps camponoti-saundersi (nom. inval.) (assembly GCA_003339415.1). Lineage (NCBI taxonomy): Eukaryota > Fungi > Ascomycota > Sordariomycetes > Hypocreales > Ophiocordycipitaceae > Ophiocordyceps > Ophiocordyceps camponoti-saundersi. Next base: position 74,212 of record PDHQ01000137.1, read on the forward strand.
GACCGAGATTTCAGTGTGGAGGAAAATCTCTGAAGCAGAAGAAAGAACAAACCTAGCGTCTTGCCTCTTATCTCCCAGCACTTCGAGCTGACTTTATTCCAGTTGCCACGATGCATCTCGGAGGAACGGTCGCCTAGTTGACGAGCGAGGGTTATAATTTCGGCCACTACCAACTCGGCAACGCTGCGAGAATTGGCAAATGGGGAATTGAAGACGGCGATGCCATGGCGAGCCGCATATTCTAGGTCGACCTGGTTGGTACCAATGCAAAAGCAACCTACAACGAGCAGGTTCTTGGCCTCGCGAAGCACGCGCTCGTTGAGCTTTGTCTTGGACCGGATGCCGATTACATGAACATCACTGCGAATGACGGGTTAGTCTGGACGCGATGTGGCTGAAAAACAGCTGGACTAACCGGATCTTCTCGATCAGCTGGTCTTCGGGCAGAGAGGTTTTGACGGCCTCGACCTGGTATCCTTGCTCTTTGAGAATATCCTGGCCCGTTTGGTTCACATTCTCGAGAAGTAAAATTTTAATATCCTGCGTGTTAAAGGGTTTCAATAGCTTAGGCGTAGCCTGTTGGGCGAGAACCGCACCCCAACTAGATGCTGGGGATTGCAAACCAGTAGCAGTCGGTGAAGTCTGCGACGAGAGCTGCGGCGGCCGATGTATGTCGCGAGCCTGGGTCATCCTGCGAGTTCGAACGTTCAAATTTGTCTTTGAGGCGTTCTGAAGCCGATCTTATTGAAGCGATTCGGAAGTCTTCAGAGTGAGCCTCGTTGGTCTTCGGATTGTGATGTGTAGTAGGCAGGCACCTACGTAGGTAGGTAAGTGATGGCAGGCACGGGTCACTTGACCTAACTTAGTCACACAGGTGTGACTTTCATACTTTAGACATAGACAGATAGCTTAGGCTTTTCTAGTTTACACATAATCAACCTTGCTTTGCTACCCATATATGGGTTTCTTTTTCTCGTGCTATTTTATGGCCACATGAGGCCATCTCTGACAGTTAGGTGACACGGCTGTTTATCTGTAAGGTAGGTAGTAGGTAGGTCAATTGCCGCGTAGGTAAGTACCTAGTTCGGTAGGTAGTTACCAAGGTAATTTGTGTTGTTTACCCGTGCACTGCATCACATCATCCTGTAGATTGCCACGTGACTAGCACGTGAGGCGTTGTGCGGCGCCTTATGCCCCTCGGGAGGCGAAGGTCTTAGGGGCTCCGCCCCTGGGCTCTTCTGTGGCGTAAAATACACACACACACACACACACAAGCGGATATTCAACTAGTACATACTACAGACATACATACCTACATATATAGCACATACCTATCCGTACATACATCCGTATAAAGAGTTTATATACTCATGTACATACCTACATACATACTAGGTAGGTACTACATATACGGAAAGTACATGTATACCTGCCCACGTGCCTGCCTTGATACTCTCTGAAGATCGGTGTCGGTTTCAAGGGATAAGTTCCACAACGTTTCAGGGTACTTGCATCATCATCACTGCATGAATCACGCAGAAAGCTATCAGACGAATGACCTGCTAATACGGCTCTTACCTACCTCCGCGCGGGCGGGAGGTGTGGGGGGGGGGGGGGGAGGGAGTTCGACAGGGGGTCTACATGCATTTGTATACGGAGGCCGCCTTCAAAACTGTTGTACAGCAGCACTGATGAAGGTGTTGATATTCCTGATTGTTGATGTCTGTGATTCTGCTAGGTCTGTGTGGCTAGGCCAGGGCCCTAAGAAGTAGGGCCGGCAGCGCTGACTAACTAAGAGGGAGGCCTATAGGGTAGGCCGTACAACACTACCCCCCAGCGCTGCCACCGTGGGCAGCCCACAACAGATCGTGAAAAACTGAAAATAGCTTCTTTTTTATCCCTTCCGGCCGTCTTCCTAGATCTGTCGTTTTTGTCGATAATCAAAGCTCTTACCATCAGGCTAAATAGCTCTCTTGATAACCTTTTATAGCGGCTCTTTTCTGCTTCTCTGGCAGTACTTGACTAACATAGACTCTCAGTCTTTGGTCCAATTTGCTCTTCATTGTCGTGTATTTTCTTTAAATTTTGATCAGATTCTGGATAGGCTCTCGTAGGCTCCCGCGGGCTTCCGTAGATAGGGTATTTTTTTAGTCTTTTTAGTAGGAAAATCCCGGGTCGAAAGGCCGGGTCGAAAAATTAGGAAAAATTAGGAAAAGTTAGGAAAAGTTAGGAAAAATTTTTATCAGTCGGTCCTAGGTCCTTGGTCCTAGGGGGCCGGGCCGGGCCCTTCTTTTTCTTCTTCTTTATCGTGTGCCGTAGGAAGCTATGAAAAGCGGACTCAAAATGCAATTTGCGCAAAGCGCAGAGGGGTTATAACCTGTTGCACAGCAGCACTGATAAAGGTGTTGATATTCCTGATTGTTGATGTCTGTGATTCTGCTAGGTCTGTGTGGCTAGGCTAGGGCCCTAAGAAGTAGGGCCGGCAGCGCTGACTAACTAAGAGGGAGGCCTATAGGGTAGGCCGTACAACAAAAACTCCTTGCCCAGCCACCCAAATAGCCCCTATCGGAAAAAAGTAAATATGCGTACAAATTAGCAGGGGGGGTACTTCTGCGTTACGTAGCCCGTTAAGCACACCGCTTAACGCCTTTTTCCTGCCTTCCTGCCCAAGGAAGGCTATTGCTGCCTAAAGACGGCTAAAAATGACGGATAAAAGAGGCTTAAAGAAGGCTATCTCTGCCTGCCTAAAGAGGGCTAAAAGAAGGGTATTTTGCCTGCTAAAAAAGGGTATCTTGCCTGCTAAAAGAAGGGTATTTTGCTTACTAAAAATAAAAAGAGATATTATAACTTAAGCCCTTATTATTATACTTAAGATATAAGGCTTATTAGGGCCTAAAGTTAAGAGCCTTATAGGAATCCCTTAATATATAATTTAATAGTATTTATTTAAAAGCTTTTAAACGCGGCTTTAAGCTTAATTAACGCCCTTTTATTTTTTATTATAAATTTATTAAAAATAGCTTAAAATCTAAGGATTTATTAAAATAAAGAGAAATCCGTAATAATATTATATAAGTGCAAGACAGAAGTCAGACAGCACTTTTGATCGGTTTAAGGTCGGGAAGATAATTAATTATCTAGCAATAGAGATTTAAATAATAGGATTATTAGATATAGAAGCGCGTTTAAATCGGATCAGAATAGTAGTAGTTTTATAATAATAAGTTAATAATAGAATTATTTAGAAGGTAGGGAAGAGAGTAAGTAATTAAATTACTATCTACTAAGTAGTAGGAAAACCTCTTCTCTAAATACTTAATTTCTTATAAACGTAGTAACCTTTCCGGTTAAGGAGAGGGTTATTTTATATACTAGAAGATAACGTATTTAGGAGTATTTTCGGAAGTCCGGAAAGTATTATAGTTAGTTTAATATTTAGCTTTCTATATTACTTATTTCCGTAAAGTTTAGAAACGCCGACCGTAACGGATCCGTATAAGGTTTTAAAGGTCTATATTATTCTTAGCCTTAGAGGGCCGGAGCCTTATATACGAAGGTAATAATATATTATACTAATACTTTTTAAGGTATAAAATAATAACCTTAGTTATTTATTTATATAATAAATATAATAAAATACTAGATTTATTATATTATATTATAAAGAAGTTATTATATTTTTATCTTAGTTATTTATACCTTTATTATTTATTATAAAGAATAAAAATTATTATAAGCACTTATATATTATAATAAACGTCCGCTATAATTGCTATAATAAGGAGAAAAATTATATAAATATTATAGCTAATTTTTAAAATAAAGAAGTTAATATTCCTTTAATTATTATATATATATATTAAATTATACTAAGGACTTAAAAGGTATTTAAGTATATAAATATTAATAAGGAGGGAAATACTAAGCTAAGCTTAGGGGAAAACCCCTTACTAAGTAAAGTAAGTAATAGCTAGTAAGTGTTAAGGGACTAGTTAAAGGGATACTTATTTATTAAGCTATATATAATAATAATTATATATAGAGAGCTTCTAAGGAAGCCGCGCTTTAGCGTGCTAAATAGCTATATATACTACTCTTTCCTATAAAGCTTATTTATCTTCCTATTTAACTATTATTCTTATTCTATTCTATTAAATCTTTCCGCTATAAGCCTCTAAGCTAAATAATAATAGCCTTATTATTTAATTATAAGGCTAATCTATAAATTTAATATTTAAGTTAATAACTTAAATATAATATAAAAGCTAAACTTTAATATAAAGTCCTTTTCCTCTCTTATTAGCGTAAGATTTATTATATAATATATAGTAAAGTTAGGTTAAAATTCTTCCGCTAAGTTACTTAGTTTACTTTACTTTTTTATAGCTTTTATAGCGCTTACTTATTAAACTTTTTATTTTTTTCTTTTTTCTTTTTATAGCCTTATTATTAAAGTTTAAAATTAAGTAGTAACTTTTTAGTCTTTTTTTAATTAGTCCGGACTAACTAACTAAAGTCCTTATTTTTAGAAACTAAATTAGTTACTAACTAACTAAAGTCCTTATAATAACTAATTTTAGTTAGTTACTTTTAGTCCTGAGTTAGTTAGTAACTAACTAAAGACTAAAAAATTAGTCCCTAGCGTTAATTATTTTTCTTATATTTTTAAGAAAAACCTTATTAAAAGCGCTTCTTAATAGTCTTTTTTTTATAATTTTAGCTATTTTACTTATTTTTTAATAAAAGGGTAAAGATAATACTTTTTTAAAAAACGTTTTTTAAAAATATTAATAAGAAAAAAAAACCTTAGTAAATTATATAATAGTAAATAATAATCTAAAGAAATAAATAAGTATTATTATAGTTAAAAACTACTTTTTTATAATTTTATCTATTTTCTTAAAATTATTATAAAAATATTAATAAAAAGAATATAGTTATTTTAAGAGTTTATTATAAGTATTAAATAATATTATTTTAAAGGCTTCTAAGGTTTATATTATTTAAAATACTATATTTTATAAGGCTATTAATTTTTTTTATTTTTAAATAAATTATTAAAAAAGATAATAAATATTTTATTTACTACCTTATACTAAGTACTAAAAACACTAATATTTATTTTAAAAGCTTAATTAAAGAGAAAAAAATAATATAAAAATTTAGTTAGAAGTAAAAAGGTCTCCTCTATATAATATCCTTTTTTAAGTTAGTAAGCTTATTATAGCCCTAGTTATAAATTATTTTCTATTTTTTACCCTTTTTTCCTTACTAAGTTATTTTTTAGCGTAGTAAACTAAGATTTTTAGCGTAGTAAACTAAGATATAGATAAAATTTTTATTTTTTATAAAAAAAACTCTTTTTATAATAAGGTTAAAAATATAAATTAAATCTTTTTAAGTAATAGATTTTTTAAGCTTTCTTATAAGTTTTTTACTTAAAATTATAACTATTAATTTAATTTTATTTATATTATTAACTTTAAAAAACTTCCCTTATTTAAATAAAAGATTTAATAGAAAAGCTAATAATAGCTATAAAGTTATAGAAAAATTTAGCTTATAGCTTTAAAGAATATAAAACTTTTTACTTTTTTAATTTTTTTTTATATACCTTTATATCTTTTTTATAAAATATATTAAATTTAGGGAATAAGTAGCTACTATAAGGGATTAGTCTATAACTAATTGCGGCTAGATAAGGGGGTTTATAGCGGATATATTTAGGTTTTCCTAATAGCGCTTAGTTATCGGGCGGGGTATATAGCTAGCTTAGGAGGGGGGCTTCTCTCCCCTCTCCTTCCTCTTCTCGATAGCTTTAATTATAACTCTATTTTAGCTTACTTCTATAGTCGCTATAGTGAGACCTTTATAGCTATTTTATATAATTATTTTTTTAATTTATATAATATTATATTAGCTTAGAAATATACATTATAAAAATATAAGTAAGCTTCTAAAGCTAAAATAATTTTTTTTATATTTTTAAATTATATTTTATTATACCTTATACTTTTTTTAATATTACTTAAATTATAAAAAGTACTTTACCCCGCGGGGGGTATTTAATACGCGGTATATAACTTAGTAAGTAGTAAAAATATATTTTTCTTTTTTTTAAGAATTTATTTAAAATAAAGAAAAATAGCTAAAAATTTTTTAAAAAATATATTAGATAGCGTAAGCTTTTATTAATCTTATATATATTTTCTCTACTTTTTTTACCGCTTTTTCCTAGTTTTTTTCTTAAGTTAATAGAAAAGAGCTCTTTATATTTACCCCTCTTTATAAATAATATAAAGTTTTAAGTAAACTTTTAAACCTTATTACTAAAAAATATTTTAAAAATATAAAAAAGGTATATTTTAGAAAAGTAAGTTTACGACCGAATATATAGTATAAGGCGCTTTTTCTAATATATTACTAAGTACCCTTACTTACTTTCCCTATATTTAGAAAAATTTTTAAAATCTCCTTTTCTTTAATAACTTAGTAATTCTATAAAATAACCTTAACTTTAAATTCCTTTATTATTTTTAATTCTAACCTAATAAAGATAAAAAGAGTATCTTAAAAAAGCTTTTTTACTAAAAAAAAATAACGTTATCTATTAGTATTATAGCCTTTTTAAGCTTTATAGAAATAGCTTAAGAAGCTACTCCCCCCTTAATTAATTAAAGTAAGCTACTTTAAAAAAGCTTTATAATTAAAAATACTAATTATTTTTAGCTATTATAATTATATAGAAAAGAATTAAGCGAATTAAGTTATAATATGCTAAGTAATCTAAGCCTTTTTTTTAAAAAATAAGTAAAAAGTAAAAAAAATATATAAAAAAAAATATAAAAGCGTGGAAAAAAGCTTATAAAATAGCTAGAAAATTAGCGGAAAAAGTAAGGGAACCTTATTATAATATAGAACCTAAAAAAAATAAAATACTAATATAAAAATAGTATATAGAAGAGTTAATTAAAAATATTTATAATAAAATATTATAATTTATTTATAATAAAAGCTTATCTTTCTTATTAAAATTTTAATAAAATAATCTAAATAATAAAAATATTATAAGCCTTTTAAGTAGATTTTTTAGATTTTTTTTAAAATAATTAAGAGTTTAAAAAATATTTTCTATTTATTAGCTTATTTAGAAAATTATAAATTATTAGTATTTTACTTATAATAAAGTATATTATATAAAAGAGAGAAATTTTATATATAATAAATTATTATATATATAATTCTTTAGATTTTTTATATAATTTTTATCTTATAAAGTAACTATTTAAAAAATACTTTATAATAAAAATAAAGTTATATATATTACTTAATATTATAACTTAATTTTATAAATATATTTTAGATAATAAATAAATTAAATTAAAAACTTATTATAAAAGCTTTTAAGCTAATTTAGAATAAAATAATTTTTTTTACTTTTTTTACTTATCTTATATTTTTTTTAAATTACTAAAGCTTAAAAAAGTACTTTACCTTACGGTAGCTTTATAGAATATACTTTAATAAGTAATAGAAATATATCTCTATTTCCTTTTAAAATTAATTTAAGATAGAATAAAAATAGCTAAAATTATAAAAAAAATATAATATAAGTAAAGCTATAAAGAATCTTATATATTTTTTCCTTACTTTTTTACCGCTTTTTTTTAGTTTTTTTTTAAGTTAACGTAAAAAAGCCCTTTATACTTACCCCTTCTTATAAGTAATATAAGGTTTTAAGTAAACCTTTAAATATTATTACTAAAAAATATTCTAAAAATATAAAAAAAGTATATTTTAGAAAAGTAAGTTTATAACTAAATATATAGCGTAAAGCGCTTTTTTTAATATATTACTAAGTACTCTTACTTATTTTCCTTATATATAGAAAAATTTTTAAAGTTTTAAGTTTTTTTCTTTAATTTTATAATTATATATTATAACTATAAGGGATTAGTTTATAACTAATCGTAGCTAGATAAGGGGGATTATAGTAGATATATTTAAGTTTTCCCGATAGCGCTTAGTTATCGCGCGGGGTATATAGCTAGCTTAGGAGGGGGGCTTCTCTCTCCTCTCTTTCCTCTTTTCGATAGCTTTAATTATAATTTTACTTTAGCTTACTTCTATAATCGCTTTAGTAAAACTTTTATATTAATTAAAGCTCCTCTTACCGCTAACTAAATATAAAAGTAAGATTTTAGTATAAAATACTATTAAATTTTACTTATATTAAAGCTATTTTTAGCTTATTCTAGCCTAGACTCTTAGCTAGCTATTATATATATTAAATTTATAATTAATAAAGCCGTAATTAAGGAGCTTAAGTCCTAGTTTTATTATATCTTTTTTTATTTTAGTACCTTTTAGTAAATATTCTTTTCGTATATTATTATAGCTATAGATTTTTCTTACTAGCTTAAAGCCTTTTTAGTATATATCTTTAAGCTTTTTAGGGAAAGTTATAAAAAGCGCTAAGTAGGTTTTTCCTTAGTTAAGATATATTAAGGGCTATTAAAGCCCCTTAAAGAATATATTATAAAATAAGAATATACTTTTTTTAAAGCTAAACTATTAAATTAGTTTAACTATACTAAGATTATTCTACTCTTATCTAAGCTATATAAAAAGCTATAAAAGCGCTTAGATTATAAGAATTAGCTTATAATATACGCGGCTTTTACTAGCTTTCTCCGAGGCTTTAATAAAGTATTTAGTTCTAAGAATATTCCTAACGCGCTAATTAATTTACTACCCCCTTTTTTTACTAACTTAATAAATATTATATTTATATAATTTTATTTTAATATTACTAAGCGCTAGCGTTACTATTAGTATAACTAAATTAGTTATTTTAAGCGTAATTATCCGAAACTTCGTAAGTAAATAAGGATATTAAGGTTAGGGCTTTTTATAGGCGGAGCGAGGTAGTTAGAGGTAAAATTAGAATATTTTAATTAAGAGGATAATAAGTAAGAAGGGATAAGTATACGCTAAATATTATAGCTTAGGTAATTTCCGGCTTTATTATATTACTTTATATAAGAATAGTTTACGCGTAGCTTAAACGCGTAGATTTATTAATAAGTATATATTATAATTATATTACGCCCTAGCTTATAAATTAGCGCTAGCGGTATATAGCGATAAATATATAGCTAGCTTTACTATTTATTATAATTAAGGTATCTTTTAAATTTCCTATAATTAATATAATACTACTTAGTCTTATATGCTAGCTATATAAGTAAGTTTTTATTATTAATATATAAGTTTATTAATTTCTATTTTAAGCGGTATTATAATTCTAAGCTTATTAGAATCTTTCTTATAAAAATCGGGGTTTAATTCCTTAAGCTATAAGGGAGCCTTTCCGCCCTCTTATCTTTATTTTTACGGAGGCTATTAGGCTATTAGCTAGGAACTATATAGAGTATCTTACTAGCGTAATAATACGTAACTTTTCTATCCTACGCTCTTATTTCCTCGGCTAGCTTAAGGAGGGGGCTATATAAGGGATTAGTTTATAACTAATTATAGCTAGATAAGGGGGATTATAGCGGATATATTTAGGTTTTCCCGATAGCGCTTAGTTATTACGCGGGGTATATAGCTAGCTTAGGAGGGGGGCTTCTCTCCCCTCTCTTTCCTTTTTTAATAGCTTTAATTATAACTTTACTTTAGCTTACTTTTATAATCGCTTTAGTAAGACCTTTATAATAACTTATATATATTATAACTTTAATTTACTTTATAACTTTTTCTAAATAAGTTATAAAAATAAAAAGGGTATTTTTAAAAAGCTTTTTTCCTAAAAAATATAATAAAATTAACCGCTTTTAGCCTAGTCTCTTTAATCTCTTATAAAATATATAACTTTAACTATACGCCTTTAATTACCTTTTAGAGAGAGCTTTCTTAAGTAACTTCGGCTAATTTTAATAGCTACGATAGCGATATAGTTATAGAATTAAATAGTATTAAGTTTTTAGATTAGGAACCTTCTTAGGAATTTTTAGGCTTTTTAAAAAAAGGAAAAGAAAAGGAAAAAATAGCTATTTCTTAATATAATATAAAGGAATTTAAATTAAGCTTCGATAAGAATTTAAAGATTTATATTTTATAATATAGCTTATTTACCTAATAGCTTCTTCTAATAAAGGAAAAATAAAGAACGAAAAGTAAAAGCTATTTATACTATATTAGTATTTTTTTTCTTTTTTTTCTTTTTTTTATTATAAAAAAGCGTTATTAATTAAATTTTCTATATAAATAGCTATATAAAGAAGTTTATATTTCTAATTTATAAGTTTTAAGCTTCGAATTTATCCCGGTATTATAAGAATAAATATAAAATAATCACTTATAATAAAAATTCTAAAAAAAACTTAAAAAGAAATAAGTTTTTAGCCTTTTTATTATTAATTTACTAATTTTATATTAGAATAATTTATTAAAAAAAATTTATAAAATTTTTTAAAAAAACGGGCTAAGTTAAACTTAGCTTTTAATATTACTTTAGCTTAGAATTTAGTTATTAATTTTCTTTTAACTATAAATATTTCTTTTTCTATAATTTACTTTAAGCTTTTTAATAAGCTTCTTACTTATTATAATTAGTAAGTTATTTCCCTTTTATTTAAGTTTTTAATTAACTTTTTCTAGAAACTACTAGCTTATCTATTACGCTAAGTTAAAGGATTATTTAAAAAATTACTTTAATAAAGCCTTTTTAAAGTTAAATAATAACTTTATAAGTTACTTTTCTAAAAATAGCTTTTATAGCCTTATTTTTAATATCTAGACTTTAGCTACTTAAGATACCTATTTAGGCTTAATTATAGCTTATATTTCCCCGGACTTTAAGCTATATTATAAGCTTATAAGTAAGTTATTTATTTCTTTATTTATTTATAAAAACTAATAATTTTTAGCTTTTAAAAAGCTTTTAGAATAATATACTAGAAATTATATTTATACTAAAATTCTTTCCTACTTTAAAGCTTACCTTACTATTACTTTAAAGTTTATTAATAAGTATATTAATAATTTTTTTATTTCTTTATTTACTAATTTATTTATTTACTAATAATATTATATTAGTATTACTTACGATAATATTACTAATAATAAGACTTTTTTATAAGCTTATTTCTTAGCTTATAATAACTTTTTTTCTAAAGAATTTACTAGCTAAATTCGCTACCTAGTATATATTATTAGTTTAATAGCTTAGGATATCTTTAAAGCCTTTTTAAATAATTCTAACTTAGAAAGGTAACTTTTAGATAAAGATACTATTTTATAAGAGTATAATAGTAAGTTATTTATTCTTATTATAATTTTTTTACTAATTATTTATTTTTATAGCGCTTTTTAACTAACTTTAATATATTTTACTTATTATTAAGTATAATATAAAGCTTAAATAGCTTTTTTAAAAGGGTTTATAATAGTAAAATTCTAAGGGAAATATAAAATAATTTAAAAAAATAAAGGTTATTATTAGTAAGTTTTTTTATTTATTAATTATTTATTTAACTACTAATTAATTAAATAGATAACGCTATAAAGTAGAATTCTATATTTTTTATACTTAAAGGAGTATTAGAATTCCGTTCTACTTTAGAATAAGTTTCTAAATTAACGGAATATAAAGAGTATAAAAAAGTATTTCCTACTAATAAGGAATAAGAAGCTTTAAAAGATTTTAAAGCTATTTTTAACGTTTTTTTAACTCCTTCTATTTATTTATAAAGCTACCTTTATACGATAAGTTTAGAAGGATTATTTTTTATTTATTAGATCTTTAATTAGCTTACTAAAGTATACGAAGAATTTTCTAATTTTAAAAAAAGCTAGGTATTTTTCTTTCTTTTCTTTTTTAAAATACTTACTAATTACTTTTTAGTTTTCTTATTTTATTACCTTTAAGACTTATATAATAGAGGGCTTAAAAAAGCTAAAAAAGTACTTTCTAAAATAGCTTAAAAAAATAACTTACTAGCTTTCTAACCTTATTTATTCGCTATTATATTAAACTTATAATATAAAGATATTTATTTTAAGGAAGATAGCTTCCTTTATTACTATTTAGCTATATAAAATAATATCTTATATCTTTTTTAAGAGGAATTTAATCTATAAGTATTATTATTATTATAGTACTCTAAGGGCTATAAAAGTAGCTGCTAGAACCTCGGCAGTAAGTCGAGTAGGAAAAACCCTCCTAAAAGAGGTAAAACCCCCCGCTATATAGTAGGACCGTGTCCGGCTCGGGGCCGGGCTAGGCGCTCTGCGCGTATAAAGAAAGTAACCGTCGGTTACGGTAATACTATATAACGTAAGGAAAAATAAGGAAAGATAGATAAGATAAGGAAAAGATAATAGTAGCGGCGGTATATATTACCTATATATGCTAGTATATACCTCCCCGGCCTTTAAGTACGTATTACTTAACCCTTAGGTACGTAGCTACGTACCTTTTCTATATATAATATATACCTAAGTATATACCTTTTTTTTAAGTTTTCCTAATTAGGAAGCTTTCCTAATTAGGAAGTCGGTTTTTATAAATTAGTAACTTAAAGCTTAAAAATATATAAAAAAAGGGGGGGGTTACTTCTATTAGTATAAATAGGCTATTATTATCTCGTTATTTCTTTAGTAATTTTAACTATATAAGTAATCCTTAGCGCGCGTAACTAATCCGTAGCTAACTTATACCGGAGTAAAATACCCGCTAAACCCGACTTTCCTTAGGCGGTATCTTATACGGGGTATATTAGTACGCTTATTAGCTTTAGGGACCTTTATTAGGTATAAAGAAGTAAGTACTCGGCCCCGGCGTATATTCGTATCTGCTAATAACCGGGGCAGACTATCTAAGCGCGGCCTACGTTAAATATGCGAATAATCGCACTAGGTGCTAGCCGATTAACGATCCCGCTATAGCCGAGGCTGTTCGCGCCGCGGTCGAGGTCGCCCGCTAGCCGGGCTTCGATTATAACGCCTAAATAGTAAGTAGTGTTAGGGTTATATCGGGTCCGTAGTAAGTCCTATACTAACGAGCGTAGTAGAAATCTATAAGTAAGATTATATTTTTTTTTATAATTTTTACTAATTATTTTTAGCTATAAAACTACGGAAAATAAAGAAATAAATTTAAGAAATCCTAAAATGTTTACCTTAGAAAAGTTCGACTTTAGTTTATAATTTAAAAAAATAGAAACTAATAAAGAATTAAAATAATACCTTTTAGAAGCTTATTTACCTTCTAAGGTATAGTTATATATTTTTTTTATAATTTTTTCTCCTTATTTACTAATTATTTCTTAGAGTAACTTACTCTTATATTAGAAAAATAACGCTTTCCGCTTCCCTATTTTAATAATTTTAGCTAGAAAATTTTTAGCTATTCTAGCTATATTAGCCTTAATCGAGGCTATTTTTTCTATTTCTAGTAATATTATTACGTTATCTAGGAATAATTTAAAACTTAAAACTATAAAGTAGTTAATCTTATTAAAAAACTAGAATTTAACGTTTACTAATTTCTAGGAAATTAAAGAAGAGGAAAAGAAAGCTTTAGAAGAAGAAGATTAAAGCTTATAAGTTTTCTTTTATAGCTAGTCTTTTATTTATTATTAGATAAATTTTTCTAGCTAATAATATATTTTTTTTATTAATATTTACTCTTTATATATTAATAATTTTATAAGTTTTAAGATTTTTAATAATTAAGCTTATTTAAATTATATTAAGGCCTTTTTAAAGTTATATTATATTCTTATTATTTATTTTACTATTACCTTTTAAATTATTACTATTATTATAATTAGTTTTTATTTCTCTTTTAAATATATTAAATTAAATATTTTATTCCTTGCTTAATAATAATCTAAGAAAAAAAACACTTAACTTCTATATCCTATATTAGTTACGCTATCTAGTAGTATTTTTTCAGAATAAAATAGCTTACGTAAGCTAACTAAAACTTTAGTCCTTTTAGTTTTTAATCTTTAGTTAGTTAGTCCCTATATTTAAGGACTAACTAAAGTCCTTATAGTGACTAACTAAAGACTAACTTAAAAGTATATATTTTAGTCCGAACTTTTTTTAGTTAGTCCTAACTAACTAAAAACTAACTAATTTTAAACCCTGCTTATTATTATTATTATTATTATTATTATTATTATTATTATTATTATTATTATTATTATTATTATTATTATTATTATTATTATTATTATTATTATTATTATTATTATTATTATTATTATTATTATTAT